>CM073938.1:30931342-31144962 GCA_037179545.1 Sesamia inferens | reverse complement strand
CCCCGATTGTGTTGTTCACAAACTAAATTAAATTTGTCAGATTGTAGTAGCTTGATGTGCTGTATGTACATACAGGATGCCATAGTATTATAAATAGACACCGGCCCCGATTGTGTTGTTCACAAACTAAATTAAATTTGTCAGAATTGTAGTAGCTTGATGTGCTGTATGTACATACAGGATGCCATAGTATTATAAATAGACACCGGCCCCGATTGTGTTGTTCACAAACTAAATTAAATTTGTCAGATTGTAGTAGCTTGATGTGCTGTATGTACATACAGGATGCCATAGTATTATAAATAGACACCGGCCCCGATTGTGTTGTTCACAAACTAAATTAAATTTGTCAGATTGTAGTAGCTTGATGTGCTGTATGTATGTACATACAGGATGCCATAGTATTATAAATAGACACCGGCCCCGATTGTGTTGTTCACAAACTAAATTAAATTTGTCAGATTGTAGTAGCTTGATGTGCTGTATGTACATACAGGATGCCATAGTATTATAAATAGACACCGGCCCCGATTGTGTTGTTCACAAACTAAATTAAATTTGTCAGATTGTAGTAGCTTGATGTGCTGTATGTATGTACATACAGGATGCCATAGTATTATAAATAGACACCGGCCCCGATTGTGTTGTTCACAAACTAAATTAAATTTGTCAGATTGTAGTAGCTTGATGTGCTGTATGTACATACAGGATGCCATAGTATTATAAATAGACACCGGCCCCGATTGTGTTGTTCACAAACTAAATTAAATTTGTCAGATTGTAGTAGCTTGATGTGCTGTATGTACATACAGGATGCCATAGTATTATAAATAGACACCGGCCCCGATTGTGTTGTTCACAAACTAAATTAAATTTGTCAGATTGTAGTAGCTTGATGTGCTGTATGTACATACAGGATGCCATAGTATTATAAATAGACACCGGCCCCGATTGTGTTGTTCACAAACTAAATTAAATTTGTCAGATTGTAGTAGCTTGATGTGCTGTATGTATGTACATACAGGATGCCATAGTATTATAAATAGACACCGGCCCCGATTGTGTTGTTCACAAACTAAATTAAATTTGTCAGATTGTAGTAGCTTGATGTGCTGTATGTATGTACATACAGGATGCCATAGTATTATAAATAGACACCGGCCCCGATTGTGTTGTTCACAAACTAAATTAAATTTGTCAGATTGTAGTAGCTTGATGTGCTGTATGTACATACAGGATGCCATAGTATTATAAATAGACACCGGCCCCGATTGTGTTGTTCACAAACTAAATTAAATTTGTCAGATTGTAGTAGCTTGATGTGCTGTATGTACATACAGGATGCCATAGTATTATAAATAGACACCGGCCCCGATTGTGTTGTTCACAAACTAAATTAAATTTGTCAGATTGTAGTAGCTTGATGTGCTGTATGTATGTACATACAGGATGCCATAGTATTATAAATAGACACCGGCCCCGATTGTGTTGTTCACAAACTAAATTAAATTTGTCAGATTGTAGTAGCTTGATGTGCTGTATGTACATACAGGATGCCATAGTATTATAAATAGACACCGGCCCCGATTGTGTTGTTCACAAACTAAATTAAATTTGTCAGATTGTAGTAGCTTGATGTGCTGTATGTACATACAGGATGCCATAGTATTATAAATAGACACCGGCCCCGATTGTGTTGTTCACAAACTAAATTAAATTTGTCAGATTGTAGTAGCTTGATGTGCTGTATGTACATACAGGATGCCATAGTATTATAAATAGACACCGGCCCCGATTGTGTTGTTCACAAACTAAATTAAATTTGTCAGATTGTAGTAGCTTGATGTGCTGTATGTACATACAGGATGCCATAGTATTATAAATAGACACCGGCCCCGATTGTGTTGTTCACAAACTAAATTAAATTTGTCAGATTGTAGTAGCTTGATGTGCTGTATGTACATACAGGATGCCATAGTATTATAAATAGACACCGGCCCCGATTGTGTTGTTCACAAACTAAATTAAATTTGTCAGATTGTAGTAGCTTGATGTGCTGTATGTACATACAGGATGCCATAGTATTATAAATAGACACGGCCCCGATTGTGTTGTTCACAAACTAAATTAAATTTGTCAGATTGTAGTAGCTTGATGTGCTGTATGTACATACAGGATGCCATAGTATTATAAATAGACACCGGCCCCGATTGTGTTGTTCACAAACTAAATTAAATTTGTCAGATTGTAGTAGCTTGATGTGCTGTATGTACATACAGGATGCCATAGTATTATAAATAGACACCGGCCCCGATTGTGTTGTTCACAAACTAAATTAAATTTGTCAGATTGTAGTAGCTTGATGTGCTGTATGTATGTACATACAGGATGCCATAGTATTATAAATAGACACCGGCCCCGATTGTGTTGTTCACAAACTAAATTAAATTTGTCAGATTGTAGTAGCTTGATGTGCTGTATGTACATACAGGATGCCATAGTATTATAAATAGACACCGGCCCCGATTGTGTTGTTCACAAACTAAATTAAATTTGTCAGATTGTAGTAGCTTGATGTGCTGTATGTACATACAGGATGCCATAGTATTATAAATAGACACCGGCCCCGATTGTGTTGTTCACAAACTAAATTAAATTTGTCAGATTGTAGTAGCTTGATGTGCTGTATGTATGTACATACAGGATGCCATAGTATTATAAATAGACACCGGCCCCGATTGTGTTGTTCACAAACTAAATTAAATTTGTCAGATTGTAGTAGCTTGATGTGCTGTATGTACATACAGGATGCCATAGTATTATAAATAGACACCGGCCCCGATTGTGTTGTTCACAAACTAAATTAAATTTGTCAGATTGTAGTAGCTTGATGTGCTGTATGTATGTACATACAGGATGCCATAGTATTATAAATAGACACCGGCCCCGATTGTGTTGTTCACAAACTAAATTAAATTTGTCAGATTGTAGTAGCTTGATGTGCTGTATGTACATACAGGATGCCATAGTATTATAAATAGACACCGGCCCCGATTGTGTTGTTCACAAACTAAATTAAATTTGTCAGATTGTAGTAGCTTGATGTGCTGTATGTATGTACATACAGGATGCCATAGTATTATAAATAGACACCGGCCCCGATTGTGTTGTTCACAAACTAAATTAAATTTGTCAGATTGTAGTAGCTTGATGTGCTGTATGTACATACAGGATGCCATAGTATTATAAATAGACACCGGCCCCGATTGTGTTGTTCACAAACTAAATTAAATTTGTCAGATTGTAGTAGCTTGATGTGCTGTATGTACATACAGGATGCCATAGTATTATAAATAGACACCGGCCCCGATTGTGTTGTTCACAAACTAAATTAAATTTGTCAGATTGTAGTAGCTTGATGTGCTGTATGTACATACAGGATGCCATAGTATTATAAATAGACACCGGCCCCGATTGTGTTGTTCACAAACTAAATTAAATTTGTCAGATTGTAGTAGCTTGATGTGCTGTATGTACATACAGGATGCCATAGTATTATAAATAGACACCGGCCCCGATTGTGTTGTTCACAAACTAAATTAAATTTGTCAGATTGTAGTAGCTTGATGTGCTGTATGTACATACAGGATGCCATAGTATTATAAATAGACACCGGCCCCGATTGTGTTGTTCACAAACTAAATTAAATTTGTCAGATTGTAGTAGCTTGATGTGCTGTATGTATGTACATACAGGATGCCATAGTATTATAAATAGACACCGGCCCCGATTGTGTTGTTCACAAACTAAATTAAATTTGTCAGATTGTAGTAGCTTGATGTGCTGTATGTACATACAGGATGCCATAGTATTATAAATAGACACCGGCCCCGATTGTGTTGTTCACAAACTAAATTAAATTTGTCAGATTGTAGTAGCTTGATGTGCTGTATGTACATACATACAGGATGCCATAGTATTATAAATAGACACCGGCCCGCGATTGTGTTGTTCACAAACTAAATTAAATTTGTCAGATTGTAGTAGCTTGATGTGCTGTATGTACATACAGGATGCCATAGTATTATAAATAGACACCGGCCCCGATTGTGTTGTTCACAAACTAAATTAAATTTGTCAGATTGTAGTAGCTTGATGTGCTGTATGTACATACATACAGGATGCCATAGTATTATAAATAGGACACCGGCCGCGATTGTGTTGTTCACAAACTAAATTAAATTTGTCAGATTGTAGTAGCTTGATGTGCTGTATGTACATACAGGATGCCATAGTATTATAAATAGACACCGGCCCCGATTGTGTTGTTCACAAACTAAATTAAATTTGTCAGATTGTAGTAGCTTGATGTGCTGTATGTACATACATACAGGATGCCATAGTATTATAAATAGACACCGGCCCCGATTGTGTTGTTCACAAACTAAATTAAATTTGTCAGATTGTAGTAGCTTGATGTGCTGTATGTACATACAGGATGCCATAGTATTATAAATAGACACCGGCCCCGATTGTGTTGTTCACAAACTAAATTAAATTTGTCAGATTGTAGTAGCTTGATGTGCTGTATGTACATACATACAGGATGCCATAGTATTATAAATAGACACCGGCCCCGATTGTGTTGTTCACAAACTAAATTAAATTTGTCAGATTGTAGTAGCTTGATGTGCTTGTATGTACATACAGGATGCCATAGTATTATAAATAGACACCGGCCCCGATTGTGTTGTTCACAAACTAAATTAAATTTGTCAGATTGTAGTAGCTTGATGTGCTGTATGTACATACAGGATGCCATAGTATTATAAATAGACACCGGCCCCGATTGTGTTGTTCACAAACTAAATTAAATTTGTCAGATTGTAGTAGCTTGATGTGCTGTATGTACATACAGGATGCCATAGTATTATAAATAGACACCGGCCCCGATTGTGTTGTTCACAAACTAAATTAAATTTGTCAGATTGTAGTAGCTTGATGTGCTGTATGTATGTACATACAGGATGCCATAGTATTATAAATAGACACCGGCCCCGATTGTGTTGTTCACAAACTAAATTAAATTTGTCAGATTGTAGTAGCTTGATGTGCTGTTGTATGTACATACAGGATGCCATAGTATTATAAATAGACACCGGCCCCGATTGTGTTGTTCACAAACTAAATTAAATTTGTCAGATTGTAGTAGCTTGATGTGCTGTATGTACATACAGGATGCCATAGTATTATAAATAGACACCGGCCCCGATTGTGTTGTTCACAAACTAAATTAAATTTGTCAGATTGTAGTAGCTTGATGTGCTGTATGTATGTACATACAGGATGCCATAGTATTATAAATAGACACCGGCCCCGATTGTGTTGTTCACAAACTAAATTAAATTTGTCAGATTGTAGTAGCTTGATGTGCTGTATGTACATACAGGATGCCATAGTATTATAAATAGACACCGGCCCCGATTGTGTTGTTCACAAACTAAATTAAATTTGTCAGATTGTAGTAGCTTGATGTGCTGTATGTATGTACATACAGGATGCCATAGTATTATAAATAGACACCGGCCCCGATTGTGTTGTTCACAAACTAAATTAAATTTGTCAGATTGTAGTAGCTTGATGTGCTGTATGTACATACAGGATGCCATAGTATTATAAATAGACACCGGCCCCGATTGTGTTGTTCACAAACTAAATTAAATTTGTCAGATTGTAGTAGCTTGATGTGCTGTATGTATGTACATACAGGATGCCATAGTATTATAAATAGACACCGGCCCCGATTGTGTTGTTCACAAACTAAATTAAATTTGTCAGATTGTAGTAGCTTGATGTGCTGTATGTACATACAGGATGCCATAGTATTATAAATAGACACCGGCCCCGATTGTGTTGTTCACAAACTAAATTAAATTTGTCAGATTGTAGTAGCTTGATGTGCTGTATGTATGTACATACAGGATGCCATAGTATTATAAATAGACACCGGCCCCGATTGTGTTGTTCACAAACTAAATTAAATTTGTCAGATTGTAGTAGCTTGATGTGCTGTATGTACATACAGGATGCCATAGTATTATAAATAGACACCGGCCCCGATTGTGTTGTTCACAAACTAAATTAAATTTGTCAGATTGTAGTAGCTTGATGTGCTGTATGTATGTACATACAGGATGCCATAGTATTATAAATAGACACCGGCCCCGATTGTGTTGTTCACAACTAAATTAAATTTGTCAGATTGTAGTAGCTTGATGTGCTGTATGTATGTACATACAGGATGCCATAGTATTATAAATAGACACCGGCCCCGATTGTGTTGTTCACAAACTAAATTAAATTTGTCAGATTGTAGTAGCTTGATGTGCTGTATGTACATACAGGATGCCATAGTATTATAAATAGACACCGGCCCCGATTGTGTTGTTCACAAACTAAATTAAATTTGTCAGATTGTAGTAGCTTGATGTGCTGTATGTACATACAGGATGCCATAGTATTATAAATAGACACCGGCCCCGATTGTGTTGTTCACAAACTAAATTAAATTTGTCAGATTGTAGTAGCTTGATGTGCTGTATGTATGTACATACAGGATGCCATAGTATTATAAATAGACACCGGCCCCGATTGTGTTGTTCACAAACTAAATTAAATTTGTCAGATTGTAGTAGCTTGATGTGCTGTATGTACATACAGGATGCCATAGTATTATAAATAGACACCGGCCCCGATTGTGTTGTTCACAAACTAAATTAAATTTGTCAGATTGTAGTAGCTTGATGTGCTGTATGTACATACAGGATGCCATAGTATTATAAATAGACACCGGCCCCGATTGTGTTGTTCACAAACTAAATTAAATTTGTCAGATTGTAGTAGCTTGATGTGCTGTATGTACATACAGGATGCCATAGTATTATAAATAGACACCGGCCCCGATTGTGTTGTTCACAAACTAAATTAAATTTGTCAGATTGTAGTAGCTTGATGTGCTGTATGTACATACAGGATGCCATAGTATTATAAATAGACACCGGCCCCGATTGTGTTGTTCACAAACTAAATTAAATTTGTCAGATTGTAGTAGCTTGATGTGCTGTATGTACATACAGGATGCCATAGTATTATAAATAGACACCGGCCCCGATTGTGTTGTTCACAAACTAAATTAAATTTGTCAGATTGTAGTAGCTTGATGTGCTGTATGTACATACAGGATGCCATAGTATTATAAATAGACACCGGCCCCGATTGTGTTGTTCACAAACTAAATTAAATTTGTCAGATTGTAGTAGCTTGATGTGCTGTATGTACATACAGGATGCCATAGTATTATAAATAGACACCGGCCCCGATTGTGTTGTTCACAAACTAAATTAAATTTGTCAGATTGTAGTAGCTTGATGTGCTGTATGTACATACAGGATGCCAAAGTATTATAAATAGACACCGGCCCCGATTCTGTTGTTCACAAACTAAATTAAATTTGTCAGATTGTAGTAGCTTGATGTGCTGTATGTATGTACATACAGGATGCCATAGTATTATAAATAGACACCGGCCCCGATTGTGTTGTTCACAAACTAAATTAAATTTGTCAGATTGTAGTAGCTTGATGTGCTGTATGTACATACAGGATGCCATAGTATTATAAATAGACACCGGCCCCGATTGTGTTGTTCACAAACTAAATTAAATTTGTCAGATTGTAGTAGCTTGATGTGCTGTATGTACATACAGGATGCCATAGTATTATAAATAGACACCGGCCCCGATTGTGTTGTTCACAAACTAAATTAAATTTGTCAGATTGTAGTAGCTTGATGTGCTGTATGTATGTACATACAGGATGCCATAGTATTATAAATAGACACCGGCCCCGATTGTGTTGTTCACAAAATAAATTAAATTTGTCAGATTGTAGTAGCTTGATGTGCTGTATGTACATACAGGATGCCATAGTATTATAAATAGACACCGGCCCCGATTGTGTTGTTCACAAACTAAATTAAATTTGTCAGATTGTAGTAGCTTGATGTGCTGTATGTATGTACATACAGGATGCCATAGTATTATAAATAGACACCGGCCCCGATTGTGTTGTTCACAAACTAAATTAAATTTGTCAGATTGTAGTAGCTTGATGTGCTGTATGTACATACAGGATGCCATAGTATTATAAATAGACACCGGCCCCGATTGTGTTGTTCACAAACTAAATTAAATTTGTCAGATTGTAGTAGCTTGATGTGCTGTATGTATGTACATACAGGATGCCATAGTATTATAAATAGACACCGGCCCCGATTGTGTTGTTCACAAACTAAATTAAATTTGTCAGATTGTAGTAGCTTGATGTGCTGTATGTACATACAGGATGCCATAGTATTATAAATAGACACCGGCCCCGATTGTGTTGTTCACAAACTAAATTAAATTTGTCAGATTGTAGTAGCTTGATGTGCTGTATGTACATACAGGATGCCATAGTATTATAAATAGACACCGGCCCCGATTGTGTTGTTCACAAACTAAATTAAATTTGTCAGATTGTAGTAGCTTGATGTGCTGTATGTACATACAGGATGCCATAGTATTATAAATAGACACCGGCCCCGATTGTGTTGTTCACAAACTAAATTAAATTTGTCAGATTGTAGTAGCTTGATGTGCTGTATGTACATACAGGATGCCATAGTATTATAAATAGACACCGGCCCCGATTGTGTTGTTCACAAACTAAATTAAATTTGTCAGATTGTAGTAGCTTGATGTGCTGTATGTACATACATACAGGATGCCATAGTATTATAAATAGACACCGGCCGCGATTGTGTTGTTCACAAACTAAATTAAATTTGTCAGATTGTAGTAGCTTGATGTGCTGCATGTATGTACATACAGGATGCCATAGTATTATAAATAGACACCGGCCCCGATTGTGTTGTTCACAAACTAAATTAAATTTGTCAGATTGTAGTAGCTTGATGTGCTGTATGTACATACAGGATGCCATAGTATTATAAATAGACACCGGCCCCGATTGTGTTGTTCACAAACTAAATTAAATTTCTCAGATTGTAGTAGCTTGATGTGCTGTATGTACATACATACAGGATGCCATAGTATTATAAATAGACACCGGCCGCGATTGTGTTGTTCACAAACTAAATTAAATTTGTCAGATTGTAGTAGCTTGATGTGCTGTATGTACATACAGGATGCCATAGTATTATAAATAGACACCGGCCCCGATTGTGTTGTTCACAAACTAAATTAAATTTGTCAGATTGTAGTAGCTTGATGTGCTGTATGTACATACATACAGGATGCCATAGTATTATAAATAGACACCGGCCGCGATTGTGTTGTTCACAAACTAAATTAAATTTGTCAGATTGTAGTAGCTTGATGTGCTGTATGTACATACAGGATGCCATAGTATTATAAATAGACACCGGCCCCGATTGTGTTGTTCACAAACTAAATTAAATTTGTCAGATTGTAGTAGCTTGATGTGCTGTATGTACATACATACAGGATGCCATAGTATTATAAATAGACACCGGCCGCGATTGTGTTGTTCACAAACTAAATTAAATTTGTCAGATTGTAGTAGCTTGATGTGCTGTATGTACATACAGGATGCCATAGTATTATAAATAGACACCGGCCCCGATTGTGTTGTTCACAAACTAAATTAAATTTGTCAGATTGTAGTAGCTTGATGTGCTGTATGTACATACATACAGGATGCCATAGTATTATAAATAGACACCGGCCGCGATTGTGTTGTTCACAAACTAAATTAAATTTGTCAGATTGTAGTAGCTTGATGTGCTGTATGTACATACAGGATGCCATAGTATTATAAATAGACACCGGCCCCGATTGTGTTGTTCACAAACTAAATTAAATTTGTCAGATTGTAGTAGCTTGATGTGCTGTATGTACATACAGGATGCCATAGTATTATAAATAGACACCGGCCCCGATTGTGTTGTTCACAAACTAAATTAAATTTGTCAGATTGTAGTAGCTTGATGTGCTGTATGTACATACAGGATGCCATAGTATTATAAATAGACACCGGCCCCGATTGTGTTGTTCACAAACTAAATTAAATTTGTCAGATTGTAGTAGCTTGATGTGCTGTATGTATGTACATACAGGATGCCATAGTATTATAAATAGACACCGGCCCCGATTGTGTTGTTCACAAACTAAATTAAATTTGTCAGATTGTAGTAGCTTGATGTGCTGTATGTATGTACATACAGGATGCCATAGTATTATAAATAGACACCGGCCCCGATTGTGTTGTTCACAAACTAAATTAAATTTGTCAGATTGTAGTAGCTTGATGTGCTGTATGTACATACAGGATGCCATAGTATTATAAATAGACACCGGCCCCGATTGTGTTGTTCACAAACTAAATTAAATTTGTCAGATTGTAGTAGCTTGATGTGCTGTATGTATGTACATACAGGATGCAATAGTATTATAAATAGACACCGGCCCCGATTGTGTTGTTCACAAACTAAATTAAATTTGTCAGATTGTAGTAGCTTGATGTGCTGTATGTACATACAGGATGCCATAGTATTATAAATAGACACCGGCCGCGATTGTGTTGTTCACAAACTAAATTAAATTTGTCAGATTGTAGTAGCTTGATGTGCTGTATGTACATACATACAGGATGCCATAGTATTATAATTAGACACCGGCCGCGATTGTGTTGTTCACAAACTAAATTAAATTTGTCAGATTGTAGTAGCTTGATGATGAATGAAATAGAAAGAAAAAGATGCACTGATTTTAAAATTAGTTTACTTAATGAACTAGACAATCTGTGATGGCGCATGGCTGGTTAATTTTGAATATTGTGATCTGTTTTATTGTATCAGTATCAATTGACCGTAAATTACTCTACTATTTTTTTGAAGTCGATTAATCGGTCGGTATTCTGATAAACTATGATTTTTGTTAAGATACAAACCCGTCATTGTATTCGTCCACGTCGTGACTTCGGCATTCAAAGCGATTTTGGAGCTCGAGCTGGAAACTTTCGGAGTTATGGATCTGGATGGGTGCTGGCCGGAGCGTAGACTTCGCGACATAAGCACCAAAAAATACTAACTGTATTTATTGGCGTTTATGTCGCAGCCAAATAGTTTTATTTGAACTCTAGTTAACAGCCTTGTTTTTTTGACTAAATAGCGGCCAACCGGTCAAGCTATGGTATGTATGGTATCTAATAAATTTTAAATCATGGTCAAAAGCCATTTATTAGAATTAAGTTGAGAATCAGCAATTTTCGAACGTCAAAATTACAAAAGACAGCCCTTCGCCACTTCCTAGTGCTTTCGCTAAGAAGATGAAGTGGCGTACAAGCTCCCTAGCAGCACAACCGTCGTTCATTTTAAAAAGCTCCGCAGGCACACCGGTTGTCGGCTAGGGGCCTTTGACGCCCTTTTCCTTTCCCTTCTAAATGGTCCCACCACACATCAGGATCCAAGATGGTCCACGCGCGTCCCTCTTAGACATTGCTGGGAGAGTCAAACATCTCACTCAGGGTGAGTTGGGTGTTTGATTCCCTCGAGACGCGCTCCTGACCAGTGGAGGCCCGCAATGGCGACCCGCACCAGGCGTAGGTGTGCGATGTAACGCCGGGGTGGTTTTTGTTTAGTAAGAGTGACAGACACCGCCTGCCCAAGGGCGGCGGACATTCATGAGAAGAATCCCCCTGAAAAAAAAGGATCTAATTACAAAAGCCAGACGGTTGACTAAACCGCTAATTTAACCAGTTGGCTGCGACATCATATGACGATTTGTTTTTTTGATACCATCTCAGTGAGATTACTGTCGTCCGTTATCTTTCCCGATGATATGAATGTCACGCGACATTGTCGCTTGATCGATGTCGTGAGGCTGCGACAGTCTGCACACACTCTTGGCCCCGACATGGCGCACTTGAAGTCCCCTCTCTACTCGCCTGGTGCCACTGCCGCACTGCTGCTGCTGCTGGTGCTGGCGCAACCATCTCATGGTACCGTGTTAGGAAACTCCAGCGTTGCTAACTCTTGGTCGATCATTTGTAATAAACATTGACTAATTTTATTTGTCATCAGAGCGGGATGTTTACCACAAGTTTTCACGCAGCGTTTCGACACCCACGTCTGATGTTCCTGAGGTGGAACTGGACTCGCATTACTGGGCGGCACAGGCGCAGGCCGCCATAGAAGCGCGCCTCGCACACCAGGAGAGCAAGAACAAAGCGCGCAATGTGGTGATGTTCCTGGGCGACGGCATGTCCGTGCCCACGTTGGCCGCCGCGCGCACGCTGCTCGGTCAGCGACATGGCGCCACTGGCGAGGAGACACAACTAGCATTTGAAAAGTTTCCTACCGTTGGACTGGCCAAGGTAAAGCATGCTTTTGTATTTGTGAGCGTGTACATAACAACGTGTTTTACTTTACTTTCTGTGACGATACACACAATACACACTGCCGCCGTGCTGTCCACCGGACAGTTGCACCTTGAGTAGGTGTTTACAGAACGTTGTCAGTGAATAACGCTGCAAAGCTCTAAACCAAAATCCATGTTGGCCGATTCTCTGACCTACCCTATATAGGGCAAACAAAATTTCACACAAATCGTTCATCCGTTTCGGAGAAGTTAGGCAACAAACTTCGCGACACGAGAATATAATTTTTATTTATTTACACTTTCGCACCTGAACTGTATAGATTCGGAGTGAATGCCTTAGGTATTCTATACCAGTCAACCACGGGTGGTAAAGAGATTAGACGCAGGTGCTTTAGTTGAAAAAATTATATGAAAAAAAAAGAACTCTCAATACTATTTACACAAATACTTAAATAAACTATATATACACAGATGTACATACATACTATTACCAAAATATATACTTATAATATATACAAACCTAAACTTGGGAGAGAGGTGTTGAAATGATTCTACCTACTAATTGTTAACAAAATAACTCTGCAATTTCCGCATGCAAACCGACTGCCGGCCATCCTTATTATATCAGAGGAAGCTAATAATAATGGATTGAATATGAAATGAAGAATGAATATGTGAAGGACAGAAAGAGAGATGATTAGAATTAGAAGATTGTTAGAAGAACGCAGATTATTAGTATGTGGAAGAACATAAATATTGGAAGTGAGTCTCAAGATAAGAAGGAGGAGTGGGTGAGTTAAGAGAGAAAAGCGTGGTCAAGGTCCGCAAATTTCTTCTCAGACGAATGGGCATCCATTTGAGTTCAGACTAAAGAGTAATTTTGTTTTACACCGCTTTTTTGGGTCTTGATGTCTCCTGTGATATATGTAAATTGCAATTCCAAAAATTCCATAAACTCATTTAGGTCTGGAAAATCTCTTGCAAGTTTGCAAGACAGTAAGTGCATTAAAAGTGGGCCCCATAAAGGAACATAAACACGCATGTTCTTGAGGGCATTTAAACACTCTTTTGGCGTATCGCGCAGCCTTTTCAAGTTAACTAATAATAATCTTTATCTACTCTCATATCAAAAAATTAAAAATGTAAAACTATAAAGGAGTTTATATTGACGTACTTTACCCATAGTATATCGAAAGAAAATTAAATTATAACATTATTTCTCTAACAAAATAATGTTATAATAAAACATTTTTTCATTATCGTACAAATTACAAACCATAGACAGCAATATTTCATTTTTTATATGTGGCTGCGCGCGCTTTGGCGCGTGCGCGGTGATGCAGGGTGCAGAATTTTGGCGCCAAATACGTTTCTTTGTATTGCAAGTCGTTGTTGTGTTTGGCAGGACACATAATTGATTATTATTATTTCTTAAAATGTTAAGTGACAATGAAGAAAATTTGACGCCGCTCGATATTTTAGAGGCTGCGACAGCAGTCAGTCTTAATTTACTACCAATTAAGTCAAGAAAATTATACGATAAATGTTATCAAGATTTTTTAACATAGAAAAAATGAATAAAAGTGCTACTTCATAAATATTCAATACAATGTATGAGATTAGATAAAGTAGTGTATGAAACTGTACATAATTAGGTATTACACACTCGTGTGATACTATTAAAAAACTCGCTTCGCTCGTTTTTTAAACTCACACTCGTGCATAATATCCCTCATTATGTAACAGTTTCATAAACTACTATTATGACACAAAAATTGGGACAAATAAGTGTGAAGTCCCTGACTCCTGTGCTAAGTGATATACCTGAGTTACAAGAGCCAATACCCTCTCCCAATAGGAGATTTTACAGAATCCCATGCAAGAAGATTAATAAAAATAAATGAATTTGGTAACAAAAGAAACTAAATTAAAAGCGGTTATAAATCCTGTATAGAGTATTTGGAAGTGCGTGTTTATGCGCTCGTGTGTGTTCGTGTTTGTGTGTGCGTGTGCGTGTAGCAGTTATTTACCAGAAGGGTTTATTATAATCTTATGAAACTGATATGATAACTTCCCTCTTTGGTCATAGTTCAGTGACAGTAGCCATGACTTGAGAGTCTATTTGACTTTATGTAGAGTAAGTTTATAAATTGAAACATTTGCGACCCGCCCTGTCGCCCTGACCCGCCCTGGCTTCGCACGGGTGCAATGCTGACATTAAATATACTACAGAAAAACTGTGAACGTTGTATAAAAAACCGACGTTGCACCGTGCACCGCCGCAAACGCGACATACCGCAATTTTTAAATCTGTAATATCTTCGAAAATATTCACTTAAATCATATGCTGTAAAGGGCGATATAGATCTTTATTAAATCAATAATGTATTTAAGGTATTAAATTGGAAAAGGATTAATGCTGTACTGGTTAAAATCGCTTCGAAATTTAGTCTGTATTTGTCGTAAAAAGTAAATGACAAAAAAATAATATTGTGGATATCCATAAGAGATAGACATATACCATAGTACATTTTCAATTTGTATAATGATTGACTCTGCGCGTCACTGTCCGGGTTCGCATAAAACATCCGCGCCGCTCACCAGGATCTAACACCACATACGTTTACTTTACGTTGCGATTTTCGAAAGTGTATGTTTTTTGCATATTTTAAATTTTTTATTTTTACTTTTGTTTTCTTATTTATTTTTGTAATGGGCTTCGTCCGTTCTGCTTAAAATTTTTGTGTAATTTATTTTTTATTCGTGAAACTGTTAGTTTACATCATTGGAAGCACTGTAGGCCTAGTATGAGTTTTCAATACGAAACTCGTTCGATCGTATCGAGCGCGTTTGACTCAGCGATTGGCCCGCTTCAAGGTCGTAAGAACTCTCAACCAATGAGAGCGCCAAACGCGCTCGATACGATCGAACGAGTTTCGTATTGAAAACTCATACTAGGCCTACTGTAGTACAAACCCGACTTCGATAAGAGTTGTAGTTTAGAAGATTTTTAAAAAAATTTTTTTTTATTATAAATTATAAACCAGCGCTTGCCCGCAATCCCGCCTGATGGTAAGCAGTGATGCGATCGTTGATGGTAAAGCGCGCTAGTTTATTAAGAGCCTATTGACTCTAGCCTTGAAGACACACACACACACTTTCCGTCACACTCAAATTGTAGTGTGACGGAAACACCGACGCTGGCAAATTGTTACAGTCCCTCGATGTACGCGGTATAAAGGAGGTAGCAAAACGCTTCGTCCGGATCGCAGTGGTGTCAACAACGTAAGGGTGGAAACTCGCCATACGACGGGTCGTTTGATGATGGAACGGAGACCCTGGCCTTGGACTCAATGAACCGCCCAAAGTTAAGGTTCGAGGAAATCTCAACTCCCAAAAGCTGAAGGCGGTCGGTGCACTCCAAGGATACATTCTGAAAAGTAGGAGCCAAGGTGAACGGGCTCCTTTCGGCGGTGAAAAGACACGCCTGTGTTTTGGCGGCATTGAATGCTACAAGATTGGCATTGCCCTATTCGGAGACTGCCTGTAGTGCAGCACTCGTACGCTCTACCATGGCCTCTCTTTCGGACCGGATTGTTTCCTTACTAGCCCGAGCTTCCGGCAGGTATCTCTCCACAACTGTGCTGTCATCTGCATACCCATACCATACCCATAGATACCGGGCATCAGAAGATCGTTAATATGCAGCAGGAACAGAGTTGCAGAGAGAACAGACTCCTGAGGAACACCGGCATTGGTCGACATGGGCTCAGATGAGCATCCGTCGACAACAACTCGGAGGGACCGTTCAGTCAGGAAATGTAATAAGTAAGTAAGTCGGACGGAAATGTAATTATTATTTTAACAGTCACTCTACACAGCTGTTTATAAATAGTAATTTCTAGAAATTTGTAGAAGGAATATTCAAATAAGTAGGATAGTAGGGTGTATTCGCGCAGTGCGCCCCGCAGTGGGCGGGGCTAGTCGTCTTCCACTTCGTCTGCTTCACCCCCTCAAATACCTAAAAGTTGTCTGTTCACCGCGTCTTAAATCGTGGAGAAATACTATTGGGTGATATAAACATTAATATAATTGATAACCTTAGTGGTCAAAGTAACATGAGAAAAAACAGACTGGAATATCTTAATATGCTAAGTATTCAAGTTATCATGCCGGGGCGCAGATTGCCAACCCGGGATGGAACCCGCCTTGATCAGATTATGCTAAAATTGGATAAATGCAGGACATCTGCTCGACCAAAGAACAACCATTAACAGACCATTTAACGACATTTTTACATTTATCTAACGTAAAGACTATATCAAAAATTGCAAAAATGGTTACTATGATTGATTATGACACCGCTGTGAACAATCTTCTGCACAAAAACATCTCCAACTAACTTCTCTGCGACGATCCTGAAATAATATGTCATAGCTTAGTATCTAATATCACTGAAACACTGATAGAGAATACACGCTGACGCGAGAAACCAATACCAAAAAGTCATCGGATCATTAAGCCTTGGATAACACAGGGATTTAGGAATAGAAACAATATGCAAAAAAGGTTACGTTCTAATCCCCATGATGAAATACTTAGTGTTACCTACAGACGTTACCGTAACTACTGCAATAAACTAATAAAAAACTCAAACAAAACTATGAAAACCCAATTGCTTGAAAATAAAAAAATAAAAATTTTAAAAACTCAAAATGCCCGTGGAAAAACCTTAAAAACATTACATACATAAAACAGCCTAAAATGATAACGACAAACTACTTAACATCAAATCCACTGAAAAGGAATCAGTTAATAATTTTTTGCAGGCATAGGGTCGGGTGTTGCTGGTGAGATAACACCATTAAGTCCCGCTCAGAATTTAATGGACTCTCTGTTTCCAAGACAATCTCAACTCTCGTCGTTTGTCCTACTGGGCACAAATCCACATGAAGTGCACGAAGTCCTGATGAGTTTAAAAACGGATAGTGCTCCTGGATGGGATCGTATACCAGTCAGCTTCCTCAAGCTGGCCGGGCACATACTGATTCCAATAATCTCCCATTTGGTAAACACATGTTTTAAAAAAGGGGTGTTCCCTACTCTCTTGAAACCAGCAATCATTACTTCAGTGCACAAGAGTGGGAGCAGAGAGGATGTGAATAATTCTAGACCTATCTCCGTCATGCCTTCATTGTCCAAAATACTGGAAAACTAATCAATAATAGATTAATAACTTACCTGAATAAATACAATATTTTATCTCACTCTCAGTATGGTTTCCAACCGGGTAAGTCAACCCAGTATGTTGTATTGACTCTAACCTCCATAATCACTGATCAACTGGACAGTGGTGGTAGATGTTTAATGGTATTTTTGAACTTGAAAAAGGCGTTCGACACCATCTCTCCTCACATTCTCCTGCAGAAACTAGAAAATATTGGAATAAGAGGCACCGCCTTGGATCTGCTTCAGGATTATCTAAGAGGAAGGGTACAGAAGGTTAAGGTGGGGCAATTTGTATGTGCCGAGACTAAACAGACCTTCGAGGTGCCTCAGGGTTCGGTTCTGTGGCCAACACTTTTCTTAATTTATATTAATGATCTCTGCAATTTAAAATCTAGCAACACTAAAGTTTTCTCATATGCTGACGATACTGCCATGATAATAACAGAAAATTCTTGGGACTGCCCAGTGGCCTAGGAAAAATATGCTTACCTAGGATACCTCAAAGACCAACATGTGTTTTGCATTTAACGTTAGGACCCAACCTCGCCCCGGTTATAGTTTTATAATACATAACTGCGACAGTATTAACAACAACTGTGATTGCCCTATAATAAACAAAATGGATACCACAAAATACTTGGGAATTATGATTGACGAAAGACTGTTTTGGCATTCTTAGATTGATCTAATCGTTGGTAGAATTAGAAAGTTGATATGGATTTTTAAAATCCTTAGACACACGGCTAGCGTTGAACTACTAAAAAGGTCCACCTACTTTTCTTGACGGAGACCCAGATCAGATGTCCGTCTGATGCGGCATACCTCAACTACCCGGGATACTCTTTGGAGCATCATTTCCTGCAGCGTGCCGGGGTCTGTGTGTATGTCCGCAATGACATCTGTTGCCGGCGTCTCCGTCACCTCGAAGACTCTCATCTATCGTCCTTATGGCTGTTGGTTGACACTGGTGTGGACAAAATTGTCTACACCTGTGTCTACCGATCGCACAGCGGTGACCAGGAGACAACTCGACTATTTGACCACCTCAGTGTGGCTGCTGACAATGTGCTGCATCAGCACCCTGACGCACAGTTCGTCGCTCTGGGGGACTTTAATGCCTGCCACCAAGACTGGATTTTCCCATACCAGAGGACCGACCACGCTGGGAGAGAAGCGCGAAACTTTGCGCTATCAATGGGCCTTTCCCAGCTGGTGGAAGAAGCGACTAGGGTGCCTGAAGTGGCTGGTCATACCGCCAATTGTCTGGACCTTCTGCTGACCACTGATCCGGACAGATGTGTTGTTACAGTTTCCTCACCGTTAGGAACTTCAGACCACTGTCTGGTGAAGTCTGTGACGTCCTTCTCCCCACCTGATTGCGACTCGCGTGGTGAGCGGCGAATATGGCGTTACAAGTCAGCAGATTGGGATGAGATGCGCCACTTCTTTGCATCTTATCCTTGGCAGCAGGTCTGCTTCTCTTCTAGCAATCCATCGAGCTGTGCGGACGCTATAACCGACGTGGTGCGTCAAGCTATGGAGTATTTTATCCCCTTCAGTGACGTGCCCGTCGGTGGCTCGGCTCGCCCATGGTTTAACGCCGACTGTGTTCAAGCTGAACAGCGTAAGCACGCGGCATTCCTCGCCTGGGTTGACGCTCGTGACCGCAGAGCTCTGGATCTAAGCTCAAAGAAGAGAGCCTTTAACCGTGCTGCCAAGTCCTACAAAAAGGCGCTTAAGAAGGCTCGCTTCGACCGCATTACTAACATTGGTAACAAGCTCTCTGCGCACCCTTCCGGTAGCAGATCTTTCTGGTCCCTAGCCAAATCGGTCGAGGCGAACTTCTGTCGGCCCACACTGCCTCCGCTGGTTAGGCCTGATGGAGCACTGGCCCATACGGCGAGAGAGAAAGCAGGTCTCTTTGCATCTCTCTTTGCCCATAGTTCGCGTCTTGACACTGGCAATGCTACTCCACCTAATTTACCTCATTGCGGAACTTCAATGCCGGAGCTTCGCATTAGAAACAAGGAGGTTCTGAGAGTATTGTGTCGTCTGGACGTGAATAAGGCTAGTGGTCCAGATGGTATACCAGCGATTGTTCTTAAGGCTTGTGCGCCTGAGTTGTCTCCTGTATTGACGCGCCTGTATCGCCTCTCATTTAGGACTGGTATAGTGCCCAAGTCCTGGAAGCTTGCCAACGTGCAGCCCGTGCCCAAAAAGGGTAGTCGTGCCGATCCTACCAACTATCGGCCGATTTCAATAACCTCCATACTCTGCAAGATTATGGAGCGTGTATTGAACTCGCGCCTCTTGGCATACCTGGAAGGTAACGATCTCCTCAGTGACCGACAGTACGGTTTTCGACGCAATCGGTCAACTGGGGACCTACTAGTGTATGCCACTCACTTGTGGGGCGAGGCCCTCGAGAAAAATGGGGAAGCGATTGCCGTCTCCCTTGATGTCTCGAAGGCCTTCGACCGGGTATGGCACGCTAGCCTTTTGAGTAAGCTTCCAGCGTACGGCATTTCTGCTGGCCTGACTGGCTGGGTAAAAGACTTCCTGACTGAACGGTCCCTCCGTGTTGTTGTCGACGGATGTTCATCTGAGCCCATGTCGACCAATGCCGGTGTTCCTCAGGGGTCTGTTCTCTCTGCAACTCTATTCCTGCTGCATATTAACGATCTGCTGATGCCCGGTATCTATGGGTATGCAGATGACAGCACAGTTGTGGAGAGATACCTGCCGGAAGCTCGGGCTAGTAAGGAAACTATCCGGTCCGAAAGAGAGGCCATGGTAGAGCGTGTGAGTGCTGCACTGCAGGCAGTCTCCGAATGGGGCAATGCCAATCTTGTAGCATTCAATGCCGCCAAAACACAGGCGTGTCTTTTCACCGCCAAAAGGAGCCCGTTTACCTTGGCTCCTACTTTTCAGAATGTATCCTTGGAGTGTACCGACCGCCTTCAGCTTTTGGGAGTTGAGATTTCCTCGAGCCTTAACTTTGGGCGGTTCATTGAGTCCAAGGCCGGGGTGGCTGCCAGAAAACTAGGCGTCATCGCGAAAGTCCGGCGGTACTTCACACCAGGGCAGCTTCTAATTTTATACAAAGCACAAGTCCGCTCGTGTGTGGAGTACTGCAGCCACATTTGGGCTGGTGCTGCGAAGTGTCACCTTGCCGCTTTGGATTCGGTGGAGAGGCGTGCGAAGAGGCTGATTGGCGACCCAGACTTAACTCGAAACGGTCTCCAAAGCCTGGAGCACAGGCGTAGAGTAGCCAGCCTATCGGTCTTCTATAGGATTCATTCTGGTGAGTGTGCAAGGGAATTGCATGATTTAATTCCCCCATCTCCGTTCCATCATCGGACGACCCGTCGTACGGCGAGTTTCCACCCTTACGTTGTTGACACCACTGCGATCCGGACGAAGCGTTTTGCTTCCTCCTTTATACCGCGTACATCGAGGGATTGGAACAATTTGCCGGCGTCGGTGTTTCCGTCACATTACGATTTGAGTGTCTTCAAGGCTAGAGTGAATAGGCTCTTAATAAACTAGCGCGCTTTACCATCAACGATCGCGTCACTGCTTACCATCAGGCGGGATTGCGGTCAAGCGCTGGTTTATAATTTATAAAAAAAAAAAAAAAAAAAAAAAAGGTCTATATTGCCTTGGCTCAGTCGATCATGATCTACTGCATTCAAGTGTGGGGCGGTGCATCAAAAATTAAATTCCTGGAGGTGGAGCGTGCTCAAAGAATACTAAAAGTAATATTTTTTTAAAACTAAGATTTTCTACAGCCAGTCTTTATTCAGAAGCCAACCTTTTAAGTATTCGCAAATTGTATATTTTACATACCACTCTAAGGAAACATAAGTCACTTACAGTAGATTCTACTATATTAACAAAAATATGAAATTACGAAGTAACTAAAACAAGTGCATGTAGAATTTACTTTGCTAGGCCCCAATTTTCAAATCAATCTTCACATTTATATAACTCTATTAACAAAATTCTTAAAATATACAAAAACTAATTTGGAATGTAAACGGATGGTGATAGAGTGGCTAAAAACTCTAGACTATGAGGATACTGAAAATATGATTGTCCATATTATTAGGTAGTTTTGTTGTTATTAATAGGTAGTAATATTTCATATACCAGGTGTAGGTACGCTGGTTTGCATTGATATAAATATAGGAAAAAAAAAAAATCTTTTGCACCATCTGTATGTATATATATATGTCGGAGACAGCGACGGCAGAGCGGTAGGGTCGACAGCATCTTGGTGTGGTGGTACAGGTTCCATTTCGTAGGTGAGTTTTGAATTGAAGCACGACGGGTAGACATACCCTCCAATCTTCATAATAACAATTTGAATAGGCAAACCGACAGTTTCGGTTCGGAGATGTGCCTTGGTCCGCGTCTCGATGCAAAGTCACCCGTTCGACCAACCCCACTTTCCAAAGCGACTCTGTCCATGTGACGCCATCACAAAATGACGTCACAAGCGTTCGCCCCTCTACTACGTAAATCAAATCAGCAACTTCTATTAAAATTAATCGACGATCTCCGACACGGCCAGCCTGACGATTTGCACGTCCTCGTGCATCATCATCTTCATCATCATCTTCTTCATCATCATCATCATCATCATCTCAGCGCCAATCCCAGTCGCATCCGAAGCTCCTTCAGCCCCGGAGTCCAGGATCCGGTTTACCAGGCCAACCGCCGATTCCGGTCAAACCTCAACATTTCCCGTTGCACGTTCTAGTGCATGTCTGTAACAAATTTAAAAAAAAACACAGAACACAGACTTTGAAGCATTTTTGAGAACTCGGCCAACTTGACCATCACACGTCACGTTTAGTTACATTGACTATTAGAAAACCAAACTTAATTATTTTAACAACTTAAACAAAAGCTTCCTTCAAGCCTCATAATTATCAAATTTCAAAAAGAAAACACAAATGGTTCCTTCATGCCTCATAATTATCAAATTTCAAAAAGAAAACACAAAAGGTTCCTCCAAGCCTCATAATTATCAAATCAAAATCATAATTATCAAAAAGAAAACACACCATGGTTCGCTACCACAGTAGCTGGTGACAACTCATAGTTGACACCCATATCGTCATCACCTCTTGTGATACGACCAACTCTAGAGTCCACGACTCCCAGGTCAACACATGACCGTACAACTAATAGTCTCCTCCGAGACCCAGGTCCCCGCCACATCACTAGCTGCCCATCGCCCCCTGAACAACTCCTCACTGAGTTGCAGTTACGACTACAGACTAGTGCATGCAGTGCGACCATATCTACCAGAGTCCCCGCCACACCACTAGCTGCCCATCGCGCTCTGAACAACCTCTCACTGGGTTGCAGTTACGACTACAGACTAGTGCGTGCAGCGCGACCACTCAGCCATGATACGTGTTCTATTTGCTGGCGGAGGCACCCTCATCACCATCTTCTACATTTTGAAAATCTAACTCAGCAGACATTACTTGGAAAAATCTTTCGTACTTATGCTATCGTGGGGTACTTATAAGTTCTGTTTCCAATCAACGATTTCAATAGGTAACGATCGCCATTATCGCCATCGAACAACTCACCAATATTAAATTTCATTACTTTAGCTCACTTCTATCAAATTTAGATTTTTCGTAAATAGCACTCATTTCTATGTTCGTTAAATTTATTTACAATAACTTGTTCTCTTGAGAAGATTTAATAGTCTAGCCACACATACTATCAGAAACTCAAATGAGCTCGTAACTATAGGCCACAGTGAACTTTAATTTTGAAATAAAGACAAACCAGACATCATTATTTTAAAACCCTGATTTAAAATTTCTCAGTCCATTATTACAAAAATAATCGGGTAGTACAAGAAATAAAAATTGCAAAAATAACTCTTATCATCATGTCGCAAAGAAATGGTTCAGTACACAACGCTGGTACTACCCATACCCTGTATACGTACTATCGTGTGTGTACGTATACCAATGAAATTACAGATAGCTTGACAAGAGAACATTCAGCACCGAAATCAGAATAAAAATAGTACGACTCACCGGATTATGGCAATTTCCCCACAAACACCTGCCACTTGGCAGTTGTCAACCGTTGCACACCAGACATCTCTGAGCTCTCATAAAATCCTATTACGTTACCACAAACGTTTTGGATATTTTGACATCTTGTCATCGCCTGCAGAGTAGAGGCTCAAGTCTTGAAACCTTGGGCGTTCCGCAAAACGCACGCGGCTCTGGCTGCGCCGTAAGTAGCTCCAGCAGCGCCACACGCCATTGATGCGATTCACCAAGCAGCTAAAAGCGCACTCCTCAAGCGCACTTTGCACACTCCGCAAGCTCACCTTGCGTGCTCCGCAAGCCCACCTTGCGCGCTTCGCAAGCTCACCTTGCGCGCCAAGCAACAGCCAGCACTGTCGCGCGCCAAGGATCAGCCAGCACTGTCGCACGCCAAGGATTCAGCCAGCATTGTCGCACGCCAAGCATCAGCCAGCACTGTCGCACGCCAAGCATCAGCCAGCAATGCCGCGCGCCAAGCATCAGTCAGCACTGTCGCGCGCCAAGCATCAGCCAGCACTGTCGCGACAGCGCCGCGTCCAGCCGCACGTGCACGCCTGCAGCGGACTCCTGCAGCGCACTCCTGCAGCGCACTATCACGCGGAGCGATCTCTGCGCCAGCAATTGAGCGAATTAAGTGAACGACTACGAAGGAGTTTAAAAATAACTTTATTTCTACCCAGTAACAGCGTAACAGTAATTGATTAATTCTACAAAATAATGATCTTATATACTAAACTTATTGTTAACTAAGCATCTAAGTTAGTGACGCATGTCCTAGATAGCGTCTGCTGAATTATACTTAAAATGCTAAATAATATAAGTATTAGCTGATGAAGCTAATATTGGAGGGTTGGGGTTCCTTAACTCCTCCCTCCCTAAGAGAGAAATTATCCGAAGGTGTTGTAGATGACTTCGGAGAATTTCGGCAAAAACGACAAATGTAGAATTTGTATGAGATGACGACAATAATTATTATAATAATGATATATTCTAAAATGGTCCATACACTTATTTCTATTGTCACTATTGGAGTTGTATCGTCACTTTCACTGAATTTGGCACTTTGTAATACTTCTTTCACATCACTAAAGTCCACGTTTCTTAAATCGATTTTCTCCGTCTTTGTCTGTATGTCCTGCTGCAGTTCTGGCATCTCGATCAACGGTAGCTTGAAACTGGAAATTGTGGTGTTTGTGGTGACGCCAACGATTGTTTCTCCTATTTGTGTCTCGCATTGTTGATCCGGTGTTACTATATAGGTTCCAATTATGTTGTATTTCCGGATTTCTTCGTTGCAGTTTTCAGTAATGATCAGGTTCCCCTCTGTGTAAACCAGCCATTGACTGTCAGTTATTTTCTGTACCTTGGTTTTTTCTATCTTGATACAATTCTTTATGCAGCCATTGTAGTTGTTTTTCATCAGCATGATTTGTTCGATACAGGTCTCAACTGGATACTGAGCTAAATTGTTTTCGGTACAAAGAAATCTGCCGTTTTCAATTTCAGTACATGATCTCGTTACGGGCATGTATTTCAATCGATTCACCAATAAGTAGGGATATTTGGGAATAATGGTGAAAGTATCTGTGGAATGGGAAATAGGAATGGGAATAACCTTGTAATAATTATATGTTTCATTGTCTATTAGAGGAACTTCTAACACAAAGACTAACTTATTATTATTTAAATATGATTTAACTATGATATTACGTTCTAGTTTTATTAAATTATATATAGTAACTGTATAAATTGTCTTAGCATGTTTACTAATTGTTTCTAAAGTATTGTATAGTTCTGTGCTATTTATAATGGACTGGTGCAAAACATTTAGTTTGCTAAAGGCGATTGCAGACTCAATTTCTTGTATATTCTCATAACAAGTTCGAAAGTTACTCAGAATTTGATACATAGTATTTACAATTCGTAATAAATTGTTAAATTTGGATTCATTTTCAACAAGTCTTTCTATATCGTTAGTATGTGAGCCTAAGTTTTTTATATTTGAATTTATGATTTCTGAGTCGTTTACCAATTTATCGAAAGCTTTTTGCATTGATGAAACTTTCCGTTCAACCGCATGTTCTTTATTTTGGAGTAATAGGATTTCTTTATTATATTTAATTGCATCGTCTTCATCTAAATTGCCAGTTATAGTTTTTATAACTGATCCTAGTGGGTTAAACAAAGCTCGTTTGTTTCTATGATTAAAAGGTAAAATTTGCGAGAATTTATCTTTAGTAAGTTTAACTAAATACTCTATTTGTTTTTCTATCCCTAAAGTTTCATTATTAAATTTATTATCTAAAATTTTCACTTTCATGCTGTCAAAATCGCGAATGTTATTATCTATTTGTAAACTTAAGGATTCTAAATCTAAAATTTTAAATATAGTCCAATAACTACTCTTCTTCACTGCTACTCCCATCTTCAACGAAGCTATCCCCGGATTCCGAGTGCAGTTCTGAAGGTCCAGCGTGAATCCTGACATCACTAGTACCAGAAGTACCAGGAATGACCTGTGGAGGACGTTTTATATTTTTTATCGCCACTCTAGTTGGTCTTTTATTTAATTCTACAGGCACTATATTGTGTTCGGTTTCACCAGTGATTTTGGCTTTTTCATAGCGAGGTTTTTCTTTAGCTTTCCGAGTTCTAGTGTTTTTCATATAAAGACTATCTCCAGCCTTAAGGACTGGTGTTTCCTCACCTCCTTTCTTATCTCTTACCTTCACTTTATCTGTTTCTAATTTAGCCGTTATGAATTCGTATAATACTTTAAGACGTTTTCTATGATCTAGTAGTAATTTCTGCGTTAAATTTCTTTCCCTATCGACATTAAATACATTTCCGGAGTCGGTATGCCCAAATACTATTTCAAAGGGCGTAAAATCTGTCGCTGAGTGTATGGTGTTGTTATATGCCATAATAGCATACGTCATAACGGAAGCTGCATCTAGATCACTTTTGTCATATTTTGCTAACCGGTAAATCTCGATAATAGTAGAGTGAAATCTCTCGACTATTGCCATAGAATTGGGATTGTTTGGAGTCCCTATGTGCAGTTCTATTTTGTATAAACTTAACATTTCTTTAATTAATGTGTTATTAAATTCTGTGCCTGAATCACAACTTATTTTATTTGGTAATCCATATAAACTAAAGTATTTAATTAATGCTCTAACTATCTCTGGTGTACTCCTATTAGGTATATCTATTGCCTGTGCTAACTTGCTAAAAGAATCTACAATTGTTAAATAATATTTTCCTTCAATGTATAGTACATCCATAAAAGCTTCTTGGAATGGACTATTTTGTGTTTGGGTTAGCTGAATTTGAGGTTTAATAGGTTTCCTATCATATTTCATTTTTCTACATGCTTCGCAACTATTAATAACTGTTGCGACTACTTCTTTCATATTTGGCCACCAATAATGTCTCTTAAGTTTCGCTAACGTTTCCCTAATGCCTCTATGACAAGTTTTACCTTCATGGTACTTAATAATAGCTTCTTTCTGATCTTCCTCCGATTCTGTCATATTGATTACTCTTTCCGTACATTCTGTTATCTTAATTGAACCCTTTTTAAACAACTTAATAACCATGTTTGAAAACAATTTTCTAAAGGATGGATGTTCGAAATAAATATGATATTTATTCTTAGGGTTTATATATTCCTTTAAAAAGTCTTTAATTAATTTTTCGTTATTTGCTGGTAAATGGACTTCTAAAATCTTCTGTTTATTATTAGAAATGTCCTTTACTGTTAACTTATCTTTAAACCATGCGTGGACTAAAATTTGTCTAGCTTTAGTATCGACAGCTTCATTTAAAATAGGAATACCTTCATGTTCCCTATTTGAAACTGAATTGGCTGTGACGCCATCGTCAGAATCCGAAAGTTCTATCGTTTCTATTGGCGTTTTGTCGAACTGAAGCTCTTCATCTATAATTTTCTTTATTCGCTCATCCCTATCGCCTATGTTAACAAATATTGAGTCTAAATCATCGTCTATTGCATTAATTTTAATCCTAGATAAGGCATCTGCATTTGTATTTTGTGGTCCTTTCTTGTATTTAACTTCATAATCGTATTCTTCTAAGCGTAGTCTCCAACGCGTGAGCTTACTGTTGGGTTCTTTTAAAGAGTACAGCCATGCCAATGGTCTATGGTCTGTAAAGATAGTAAATTTATTACCATATAGATATGGCCTAAAATGCTTAACTGCCCATATTATGGCCAAAAGCTCTTTTTCGATAGTACTATACTTTACTTCTGTATCGCTCAGCGTTCTGCTAGCATATGCTATTGGCTTGTCTGAGCCTATTGCTCCTTGTGATAATACAGCTCCGATTGCATAGTTTGATGCGTCAGTAGTTAAAATAAAACTTTTACTGAAATCAGGATACTGTAATAAAGGTGCGTTTGTTAAGAGTTTTTTACATGTTTCAAAACATTCCCTATATTCATCGTTAATAATTATTTTACGACCTTTCTTTAGACAGGCTGTCAAAGGTCTAGTTATTTTTGCGAAATCTTTGATGAATTTCCTATAATAACCAATGAGTCCTAAAAAGCTTTTTATTTGTGTCACTGTTTCTGGAATAGGATATCTTAGGATCGCATCAATTTTATCATTATTTGGCTTCAATCTTTCGCTTGTAATAGTGTGCCCTAAGTAAAGGACTTCCTTTCTAAGAAAGTGTGATTTATCTAATTGTATTTTTAAATTTGTCGCTCGAAAACGAACGAAAACTGCTCTAAGTTTTTCTACATGTTGAGTTAGTGATTTAGAGAATATGATGACGTCATCGAGATACACCAGGCAATGCAAGCCCTGGAGACCTCTTAGGACATTATCCATAGCCCTCTGAAAAGTTGCAGGTGCTGTTTTTAAGCCGAACGGCATCCTGTTAAATTCATAATGCCCTGACGGTGTACTGAATGCTGTTTTCGCCCTATCCTCCTCCTGGACCTCAATTTGATGGTACCCACTAGCTAAATCTAAAGTAGTGAAATATGTGCTATTACCTAGCATATCAAATAAATCATTAATGTTGGGCAAAGGATATTTATCATCGGTAGTAATTTCATTAAGACGTCTATAGTCAACTACCATCCTCCATTTTTGTTGTCCCGATGCATCTAATTTTTTTGGCACTAAATGTATGGGAGCACTCCAGGGAGAGTGTGATTCCTGGATAATATTGTCCCTTAACATTTTATCTACCTGGTTTCTTATTTCTTTTGATTGGATTGGAGGTAACCTATGTGCTTTGATGTTTATAGGATCCTCGTTCTTTGTTCTGATTCTATGTTTCACTTGGTTAGTAAAGGTTAATGGTATATTTTCACAATAAAAAATGTCCCTATACTCATTACATAGCCCTTCGATGGCTCTACGTTCTTCGGAATTCATGTGGTCTACTTTAATTTTTTTTAAATTCTCCGTTAGCATCCTATCTATTTCTATACTATTTTCTGTAAAATTAACGTTAACTGACTGGTTTTGTACATAAGGTTCAACTTTAAAAGGTCCTGTTACCACTAATTTTCTGGATTTATTCGTATAATTCTGAATAACGGTTGATGCGTAACCTTCAACACACCTAACTAATGCTGAGGGCATTCGTATCCCTTCCGTAAATTGTTTATATTCCAATATAGCTTCCCCATCCAGTAAATTGACCGGTAATCTAACTCTCAATTCACTACGAGATGGTAAATTGTATACCTCTCTCATAGGTGGTGCGTATATTATTGGAATGTTCGTATTTTTTAAATGCAAAACTTGGCTTTCCATATTTATTTTTGCCTGTAACTGTTTAAGCAAGTTACTACCTATTAACCCATCGTACCTATCATCAACACTGTAAACATAAAATTTATGAAATTCCTTACTGCAAAACGTAGCTGGTAAGGGAATAATTGCCGTTTCGTTATGAACACTCGAAGCGTGAGTACTAACAACTTCGAATGGTTCATATTGCAAACGATCCTTAAAGTATTTGTTCGCGATAAATGGGCTTAGAAAAGACCTAACACTACCTGTATCTATCATAAAGACAGCGTTTAATTCGGGTAAAACTATGTGCGGTAAATTTAGACGTTTATTGCAATTGATTTTTATTCGTTCTCTCGGATAGAGGCGGTTATACAAAAATTTTCCTGTCTGGAGTCTTCAGGTGGATGTTCCTGAAATTCATTATTTAAATTAGGTTCATTATAACTATCATTATTAATGTAATTAACACGGCGTGAACTTGCAGTTCGCATAGTAACGTCAGTGTTCGAATTTGAACCCGGCGGAATTGCTTGTTCTGCAAAAGGTGACGTCCGCGGTGCACGTGCTGTAGGCTGTTGGTTTTGTTGCGTTATCGGAAATTGTGACCTACTTAACTGTGACGTCGAACTATCATTATGTTCATAATTACGATTAAAATTATTTTGATTATTTTGTTGCCTGGACTTTTTAAACTGATGCGAATTGTTCGTCAAAGGTAAACTACTCGAAACATTATTTGGTGCAGCTGCACTTGATAAGTTCTGTGAGTTATTTTTTGTGCTGTTAGACTCTGGGAAATTGGGTTTATTGAACCTATTAGAGTTGCGATAATTGTTTGTTCTAGAATTATATACAGCTTGGAAGTTCTGTTCTTCTAGAACAATTTTCAATGCGTCCTCTAATGTCGAAACGTTGCGTAAACGAACTAACCTAACTAGAAACGGTGGTAAATTGAATAGAAAGACATTCATCGCTCTATTATTATAGATTACTTGCTTTGCCTTTCGTAAAGAGTCGTCACTTATGGTTTCTGCTATTTTAGCGAATAAAATACTCCTCATATGTTGTATCCTATGACACAAATCTAAATAACTTTCGCCCTTGTTAATTTTACAGGATTCTAATTCCATTGCTAGACAATCCTCAGTGCGTGGGTCGCCGAAGTGTTGATTTAACAACTTTTTTAACTCATCCCACGAATCTATAGAGTCCCTTTCGCCTACCAAACTAGCTGCTTCGCCTGATAACCTACTTGTTACCACATGGAATAAATATTCGTTCTGTACTGCGCCCCCTCGGAATGTTGATAAAATATATTCACATTTTTTTATAAATAAGGGCAACGTCCTAGTGTCACCATTAAATACTGGGATGATATTTACCAATTCCTGGGGAATTCGGTTTATACCTTCCATCGTGAAAGAAAAATAATGACACTTTACAAGAAGAAAAAGTAAAATGAATAATTAGATATGCTAAAAAGTATCCCTAAATATATACTACGGCTAATTATAATCTATGAAATATTATTCAGGCGTTGTCCAATCCCTAATAGTACATAGAACATAGATTAATACAAGGTTAGGATTCGATGCAAGAGCTGAGAGGAAGGTGAAAAGATTTACTCACAATTCCGCAGCTATCTTCATAATCCTTGAATTACTGCTTGGCTCCTGGTCCTCCCGTAACTCGAAGTAGCTTCTTAATATATTTGTTTGTTCGGTGATCTCTGCTAAACCGTAGAAACGGACGTCGGCTGCTTCCCGTAGATACGAATACGTCACGGCCTGACTACAGAGATCCTACCGGCTGCGCCAATTAAGTGAACGACTACGAAGGAGTTTAAAAATAACTTTATTTCTACCCAGTAACAGCGTAACAGTAATTGATTAATTCTACAAAATAATGATCTTATATACTAAACTTATTGTTAACTAAGCATCTAAGTTAGTGACGCATGTCCTAGATAGCGTCTGCTGAATTATACTTAAAATGCTAAATAATATAAGTATTAGCTGATGAAGCTAATATTGGAGGGTTGGGGTTCCTTAACTAGCGCACCTCGTAACTTCACGTTCACTTCCAGCCTCACATTATTCTGTTCCTGGATTTACTCGTATAACGAGATTGTGAGCAGTGTAGTTCTTCATCCCACTTCTGATGTCGGAGACAGCGACGGCAGAGCGGTAGGGTCGACAGCATCTTGGTGTGGTGGTACAGGTTCCATTTCGTAGGTGAGTTTTGAATTGAAGCACGACGGGTAGACATACCCTCCAATCTTCATAATAACAATTTGAATAGGCAAACCGACAGTTTCGGTTCGGAGATGTGCCTTGGTCCGCGTCTCGATGCAAAGTCACCCGTTCGACCAACCCCACTTTCCAAAGCGACTCTGTCCATGTGACGCCATCACAAAATGACGTCACAAGCGTTCGCCCCTCTACTACGTAAATCAAATCAGCAACTTCTATTAAAATTAATCGACGATCTCCGACATATATATATATGTGTGTACAATATATACATGTATACACATATACATATATTAATTTTCTATAAATATTTAAATTTATTTCATGCTTTCATTTATAAATTAATATTTTTGCATAGACCTCCAATTAAAAAAAAAAAAAAAAAGTGGATTCCCTCGGGGCCAAAAGGTCGGGCTCTTCCTCCTGAATCAGGGGACCCCAAACTCGGGTAGTCCACGACCTCTGGTTCCCGAGATAATCCACGGGGGGGTGAGGTAACTAAAGGGGGTCGGGGAGGGGATAGGTTTCGTGGGGTTGCGGGGGGGAGGGGGAGAGGAGGGGAGTGGATTCCCTTAGGGCCAAAAGGTCGGGCTCCTCCTCCTGATTCAGGGGACCCCAAACTCGGGTAGTCCACGACCTCTGGTTCCCGAGATAATCCACGGGGGGGTGAGGTAACTAAAGGGGGAGGGGGTAGATTTCGTGGGGTTGCGGGGGGTAGGGGGAGAGGGGGGAGTGGATTCCCTCGGGGCCAAAAGGTCGGGCTCCTCCTCCTGATTCAGGGGACCCCAAACTCGGGTAGTCCACGACCTCTGGTTCCCGAGATAATCCACGGGGGGGTGAGGTAATCAATGAGGGGGGTCGGGGGGTGTTCGCAGCGTCATGTTCTCGAAGAAATTCATAGTTCTTAATCAATCAAGGTACTTAGCTTAATAATTGAGCTTATGAGGCTCGAAAGCAATTTGTACTTTGTGTCCAATTATCGTATTGTGACGATATCTTAAAGCTTCTATACTTTCAATTATATCAGAAATGTTCAGCAAAAATATATAAAACAATATAAAGGCCAGAACAGAACGAAATTTATAAATTTATTTGTGCTCTTAGGTAATCAATTGTTAACAAATCTTAAAAAGATCCAAAAAATATATATTGCCTTCGGCGAGATGCGAACTCACAACTTCATACTCGACTCATTTGTTAACAAATCTTAAAAAGATCCAAAAAATATATATTGCCTTTGGCGAGATGCGAACTCACAACTTCATACTCGACAGGTCATGCAATATTTACATGAGCCAACTCCTTGTTTGTATTACAGACGAACTAGGACTATACTCTGCTTCCGTTCGCCTTCATCATTTTTTTTCCTATCATTTATCGTAACGCTTTCGCTAGTTTCCTCCCCAAGTCAAGCGTGCCTAAAGAAGTTTCACTTCAATAATAATGATTAAAAAGTAAACAAATAAAAGCAAAAGTAAATTCAAATATAGGTATGTCCATGTGTACATAAATAAATAAATTGTTACACACACACACATCCACACACGCAAAGTCCAATACACAAGTACAGACACACCATACACACAAACACTTACTCACGCTTGCACACACACGTGCTTACTTTTAGTTTGCGCTTACATAGATTTAGTTCACACCTGTATTTCATAATTGTTCAATTTAATTAAGTTGTTAAGAAACATGTAAACAAGTTAGAGAGAGCGGCCTCTCGTTTTTTTTTCTGTTCACCCAGTGGAAATCTCTACCAGACCGTCTTCCGTCTGTGGGTCAACGGAGGGTGTGCCGGGCTCTCACCGGCTAAAACCACTGGAGTGTTCCTCTTCTTGCCTATGGCCGGGGGTGCGGGGCCTAGTTTGCCATTCACCGCATCCCCGGCAGGCCTTGACCCGCCGGCGCGAGATCGGTGGGCTCTTCCTTCCCTCTTTCCATCAGGAAGGCGTATAGGAGCAGCCAATACACGCCTACTCCGGCCCTAGTGACCCCCCCCCCCCCGGTCCTCGGCCCGTCGGCCTCTCGTTATGGAGGAAGCGGATCGACCTCGGCTTCCCTCCTCCTCCGGCCAGCGCGCCGTCGGCGGGACGGGAGAGTGCTCAGTGCGTCCCTCTCCCGTTTGGCCGTCTCCTTCGCGGAGATTACCTCCTCGCAGAAGGAGACGACCGCGTCCCACGACACCTCGCTGTGGACCATGGCTCTGACTATGGCCGACAGCGAGAGGTCGCTTCCGCCGATCGCTGCGGTGAGCGCACGGCGCGGCTCGTCCCATGCGGGACACTCCTCGAGGGTGTGCCGCGCCGTGTCCTCTGCCACGCCACCGCAGTGATGGCACGCCGGTGTCGGCTCCCGACCGATACGACACGGGTAACTGCCGAAACACCCGTGTCCGGTCAGCACCTGCGTCGCATGGAAGGTGAGTACCCTGCGCCTTTTCGGGTCGATACACTTTTCCATGTAGGGTCTTACCGCCGCTATGAGGGCGTGCCCCGCACTGGGTTGCACAAGTCTCGCACACCACTCCGCCACCAGGACTTGGCGGAGCTCGGACCGCTTCGCCTTGATCACTCTCGGCGGAAACGGTCTGTCACCCCGCTCTGGCCACTTGTAAAGCGACTTGAGGGCTCGGGCCTCGAGATCCCAGGGCGCCGATCCGGCTAGGAGGCAGGCCGCCTCGTAGTAGACCGTGCGGTATCCTCTTATCACCCTGACTGCCGTCACTCTCTGCGGCCCGTGGATGACCGCAAAGTTGCGAGCCGTCAGGTGATTCGCCCACACTGGGGCCCCGTAAAGGGCCATAGACCGCACGACTCCGAGGTACAACCTCCGGCACGATGAGTCGGGCCCCCCCAAGTTCGGCAGCAGTCGTGATAACGCGGCCGCGGCCGTCCTCAATTTGGGGGCCAGTTGCCGGAAGTGCGGCCCGAAGTTCCACCTGCCGTCGAGGATGAGACCGAGATATCTCATCGTCGCTCCGACGGCAATGCGAACGCCTCCTACCTCGATGTGTGACCCCGCAGGTGGACCCCACCGAGCCCCGTGGAAACATAGGGCCTCGGATTTGTTGAGGGCCATCTCCAGGCCCAGATGCTGGACCACTTGCGCAACCCCTGCCGTCGCTAGGATGGCTGCGTCGCGATACGTCCTCCCTCGCGTGGTGACGAGAGTGTCGTCAGCGTAGCACGTGACGACGACTCGCCACGCAGCACCCAATCGTAACCGATGTTCCACAGGAGCGGGCCTAGAACCGACCCCTGTGGAACACCGCACGTTGTCTCTCGCCGATGCCAGCCACCACCGTGACCCGGGTAAATTACCTGCCTCTCTGCAAGGTATGCCCCGACTGTGCGGCGGAGGTAGGGCGGCACCCCGTGCAATCGGAGCGACTCCCTGATGCAGCTCCAGGGCAGGGTGTTGAACGCATTGGCCATTTCCAGAGACACCGCCAACACCACCTCGCCCCGAGAGACAGCACTCTCCGCCGCGGCCTTCACGCGCATTTTGGCGTCGACTGTGGAGCACCCTTGGCGGAAGCCGAACTGGCCGTCCGTTAGGTCCGACCCTATCGTGTTTAGATGGCAGACGAGATGGTCTGCAAAGAGCTTGCCCACCTCGTCCAGCAACACTATGGGCCAGTACGCAGACGGCGAATCCGCCGGGCGCCCCGCCTTTCTCAGCAGGACCAGTAGGCCCGTCTTCCAAGGACGGGGAAACTGGCCCCGCTCTAGGCACGTGCTGAATAGGCCCATCAGTCGAGGCCCGAGAGCCTGGGCGCCAGGACCCACGCTCGGCCAGGAATGCCGTCGGGCCCTGGGGCGGTGTTCTTGGGTTGAAGCCGGGTCACCGCCATACCACCAATAGAAGGAGGAAGGAACCATAGGCAGTGGGATGTGCTTCGCCCTAGCAGGGAAGAGGGCACTCACCACCTCTCGCAGCAACTCGGGCCGCATACCCTGGATGAGCGGAGGCGCCCGAGGGCGCAGCTTGTCCCGTACTGCGCGATAAGGACGACCCACGGGCCTCTGCTTTCGCTTTGGCGATTGCCCCCTTCAATGCTTTCCTCGCTTCGCGGTAAGACTCGTATAGTTCCGCCTCTCTGGCCTCAGCGTCTGGCGGGCGGCGCCGCCTTCTCCAATGCCGGGCATACTGGCGTCTAGCGGCCACCCAGGCGTCGCGGAGCCGTTCGATGTCCGCCGACCACCAGTGCACCCGACGCCTAGATGGCTGTTGACGCCGTCTAGGCATTGCCGCATCGCAGACGCTGGTCATAGCCAGCCGGAGCTGCTCGGCCTCCTCGTCGATGTTGACAGGCCTGTCCTGTGTAGTCACCCAGGCCTGAACGATCGCGGCTTCGAAGAGCAGCTCCCGATCCAACTGCTTTAACGCCCAACGCGGACCGATCGAACCAGGGGTCGGTAGGGCCGGCGCAGGCACAGGCGCAGTGGGAAGGGCGGTGACGCTGAACCAGATATATCTATGATCCGAAAACGTCTCCACCCCCTCCATAATACGCCAGTCTTGGACACGGCGTGCGAGGGCGGGGCTAGCGAACGTGATGTCCACTATGGAGCCGCCCCGTTGGCGCACGCATGTGTCCACCGAGCCTTGGTTAAGAACGGCGAGACCGTGCTCGACCGCCCACTCTTCCAACACCTCGCCGCGAGCGTCGGAGCCTTGGCGTTGAAGTCCCCGAGTACGACCACGGGGTGTGGGTGATTACGTCTGACGACGGTGCCCAACTATTCCAGCCATGCCTCAAATCCGGCGAGAGACCTGCTCGGAGAGAAGTAGACCCCTACGATCACCAACTCTCCGAGCAGTACCGAGACGAAGTTTTCATCTGGAGTACCTGGTGACTCTGGATTAGAAAATAGAAGAGCCCAACCAAACTATTAGAGATTGACGTACTTGGTGCTTGGTGCTCGTACTTGGTGGGCCGCTTTATTTAGTGTCGCAAATCGAGGTCTTAAGTATCTGATAAAGAACCCTCAGCTGGTTTCAGCTGTCTTAGGGATATTGTGATACCCCCCATCTACTACTGGTATATAAAAAAATCGCCTGTCCTTGCAAAAAACCACCATAATGGAACACATCTTCTAATTTAATCTAGCCTATAGAATCCCCCTGCTGGGCAAATACTTGATCTTAGAAAAAAACGAGTGTGCTTATGACCACACGACTGAAGTGAAACTTCTTTTGCACCATCTGTATGTATATATATATATATATGTGTGTACAATATATACATGTATACACATATACATATATTAATTTTCTATAAATATTTAAATTTATTTCATGCTTTCATTTATAAATTAATATTTTTGCATAGACCTCCAATTTAAAAAAAAAATAAAAAATGGATTCCCTCGGAGCCAAAAGGTCGGGCTCTTCCTCCTGAATCAGGGGACCCCAAACTCTGGTAGTCCACGACCTCTGGTTCCCGAGATAATCCACGGGGGGGTGAGGTAACTAAAGGGGGTCGGGGAGGGGGATAGGTTTCGTGGGGTTGCGGGGGGGAGGGGGGGAGGGGGGGAGTGGATTCCCTCAGGGCCAAAAGGTCGGGCTCCTCCTCCTGATTCAGGGGACCCCAAACTCGGGTAGTCCACGACCTCTGGTTCCCGAGATAATCCACGGGGGGGTGAGGTAACTAAAGGGGGGGGGGGGGGGGGGTAGATTTCGTGGGGTTGCGGGGGGTAAGGGGGAGGGGGAGAGTGGGGAGTGGATTCCCTCGGGGCCAAAAGGTCGGGCTCTTCCTCCTGAATCAGCTGACCCCAAACTCTGGTAGTCCACGACCTCTGGTTCCCGAGATAATCCACGGGGGGGTGAGGTAACTAAAGGGGGTCGGGGAGGGGGATAGGTTTCGTGGGGTTGCGGGGGGGAGGGGGGGGAGGGGGGGAGTGGATTCCCTCAGGGCCAAAAGGTCGGGCTCCTCCTCCTGATTCAGGGGACCCCAAACTCGGGTAGTCCACGACCTCTGGTTCCCGAGATAATCCACGGGGGGGTGAGGTAACTAAAGGGGGGGGGGGGTAGATTTCGTGGGGTTGCGGGGGGTAAGGGGGAGGGGGAGAGTGGGGAGTGGATTCCCTCGGGGCCAAAAGGTCGGGCTCCTCCTCCTGATTCAGGGGACCCCAAACTCGGGTAGTCCACGACCTCTGGTTCCCGAGATAATCCACGGGGGGGTGAGGTAATCAATGAGGGGGGTCGGGGGGTGTTCGCAGCGTCATGTTCTCGAAGAAATTCATAGTTCTTAATCAATTAAGGTACTTAGCTTAATAATTGAGCTTATGAAGCTCGAAAGCAATTTGTACTTTGTGTCCAATTATCGTATTGTGACGATATCTTAAAGCTTCTATACTTTCAATTATATCAGAAATGTTCAGTAAAAATATATAAAACAATATAAAGGCCAGAACAGAACGAAATTTATAAATTTATTTGTGCTCTTAGGTAATCAATTGTTAACAAATCTTAAAAAGATCCAAAAAATATATATTGCCTTCGGCGAGATGCGAACTCACAACTTCATACTCGACTCAATTGTTAACAAATCTTAAAAAGATCCAAAAAATATATATTGCCTTCGGCGAGATGCGAACTCACAACTTCATACTCGACAGGTCATGCAATATTTACATGAGCCAACTCCTTGTTTGTATTACAGACGAAATAGGACTATACTCTGCTTCCGTTCGCCTTCATCATTTTTTTTCCTATCATTTTTCGTAACGCTTTCGCTAGTTTACTCCCCAAGTCAAGCGTGCCTAAAGAAGTTTCACTTCAAAAAAAAAACTATGTCAAATAAGAAAATCTAATAAAAACAGCGGCCGCCCGCAATTTAGTTTGCATGGAGTTCGTTATTTGAACATTTTATTCTAATTCCAAAAGAAAAGAAAGTTAAAATAAAAAGTTACATTATTACACTTCTACGTCATAATATACAGCATACATTTTAAATTCTAATTCTCGGCGGCGGCGGGCGTCCAGAAAGCACCAGCACCCATCCCTCGCCCACCGGTTAGAGCTCTGGCAACGTCTTGCGTATCATGCATACGTGTGGATTTTGTTGCGAAGTTATTTTAAAATTGTAGTACCTATCTAATCAAAATTATGTGATGTCAAGGACAATGTTGTCAAGCCGGGAGGAGACGCCAAGGTGACACCACTGTGGGGATCGCCCTGAGGACAAGGTGGAGGCTTGCCCTCTTGGCTCTGCCCGGCTTGGGTAGAGCACCGCCGTGTCCCTGTGGCGGCGATCATCGGCGATTTCTTGCATCAGGCCATGGTCCAGGCTATGGTCTGGCCTGAGAATACATGGCAGGCCGTCACCTCCTTTTGCGAAGCAGTGATGCTGGCAAAAGGGGAGGTGGAGCGCGTGAGAGAGCGGGAACCTCGAGAGCGCCCTCACGCCTCTAGCCACCGCAGGAGTCAGCCTGGTCGGGAGACAACAGCCTCCGTAGGCGCTGGCTTGCGGGCGGCGAGCAGTGGGCAGCTTAACGCCTGGTAATGACCATGCCCGGGTCGACGACGCGTTTGGTTTCACGCGCGCCTCAAAGAGATGTCAGCAAACAAACTCTTCGGCTTTATATATTAGTATAGATAAATCAATATGCCTACGTTTCTACAAAAAGAAGTGAAATCCCACCAAAATCATTATGTAAAAAGCTTGCCAAGTATCGATGGACGTGCTTGATTATCTCTAAAAAGGAAATCTAGACAAAGTCGTGCCAAGTTTAGCGTCCAATAACCAATACCAGTATGGGCTATTATGGGCAACAGATAAAACACTACGTGTAAACAAAATTGACTTGTACCCACTAACGTATAAAGAATGTTCAACGGCCAAGTCAGACAACATTAACTATAATAACAGAAAAATCGTAGTGCTTTAACTTGAACCTTAGACTGGGCACGACTTGGCCAACTTTTTCATTACTTTTTAGAGAAAAACACACAGCACCATCGAGACTTGGCAATTTTTTACAGAATCTTTTTGGATTTTTATGGATTATCTCAATTATTAAATCTTTGAAAGAGATCCAATTGCTGTGAGCTCCATTAAACTCCGGTAATTCCATCTGCGGTGTTGTTTTTAGTAATGACATGTCTCAAGGATTTTTCTATTCAAATCTGCCTTTAGGTTGTCATTGGCCTGTTCCCAATAGTCATATTTTGATTTATAATTACCTTCCCTTGCAGTAAATAGATTAATTCCCAGTATATTTCATCGATGGATTGCCACTTGGCACTTAGTGTGTTTAGTTGATTCTGAAGTTGCCATTTCTGTTTCGTATCATCCAGATTAGTTTTGGAAACTGCTCGCTTCAGGGCGTTGAAGTTGCACTTTGATTACGAAATGGCATTGATAGATGCTGGTTCGTCTCATCTCCGATTCGTTGGTGTACTCCAGCTGTATAAAATTGATTTGTTTCTTGTGGTTGTGGCGTTTTTGTTTTTCCTACCCTACCCTATGCCCTATACCCTATACTCTAGAATCCAGGTTCGTCTCTTAGTTGTTCCAACTTGCCTCGCAGTTAACTCTTCGACTGCATTGTTACATTGAACATGATCCTTGTTATTTCTAAAACTTTATTTATTTATATATTCTTTATTTTACACCAATCAAACATCGAAGAAAATACATTCAACACAAAAACATACAATGGGCGGCCTTATCGCTAATGCGATCACTTCCAGGCAACCAAAGAATGGACAGATTCTCCTGTACCACAAATGGGACTGTCGTTGGTGCAAACATTATTACAATATACTAAAGTAGATACACAAATACTTACATATACATAAATAAATACATAGACACTAAACATAACAGGTAAGCAAGTAAATTAGCCAAAAAGTGTTGGTTGAACAAGATCATAAGGACAGGTAGTATTCCCTCACACGTCTATTGAATTCCTGCAACGATTGCGGGCGTTTATATTCGATTAGCAATGCATTTCACAAACGAGGGGCCTGAACAGTGAAAGATTTATCAAGGAACATTGTGGAATACATAGGCATTTTGAGATTTAAGTTAACTGATGACCTTAATGATTTAGTATGTGAGTTGCACAGAAATTGTAAGCGATTCTTGAGATAAAGAGGGGTGAAAGGAGAAAAAAGCACATTATAAATAGAAAGCAAAGAATATGAGCATTCCGACGAAGGCGAATAAATTGGTAACCACTTGAGCTTTACAAGAAATTCGGATACATGGTGAATGGTTCTATTTGCGCAGACCGAATATACACATTATACAAACATTTTGAAGTCGCTCAAGCTTATCTAGTTGGTCTTGGGTAAGATCAAGATAGCTGACATCAGCATAGTCAAGGATGGATAGAAGAAGTAATTGTGCAAGTGCAATTTTGGTGGCAGTCGTTAGGAAATTACGTAATCTTTTCAGAGACGCTGCGGATGCAAATAGCTTACGGCTAACTTCCTGCAGCTGGGAAGTCCAAGAGAAAGTTTTGTCAATACATATTACCAAGTTCTCAATTTTGTCACTAAAGGGAACCACTGAGTTTTCAAAAGAAACTTGAGGTAGGTTCATCCAGTCGATTCTAAAGACCGTCCTAGAACTGTCCACGACTATAACCTGTGTCTTTATGGGGTTGACCAAAAGCTCATATCTTTTGCTCCGCTCACATATGCGGGATCAGATCACGATTGACCGCTAATATGTCAGTCCGTCTCCAGGATCAGGACTCGAAACCGATCCGACTCCAGCGTGGTGTGAGACAAGGAGATGTCATATCTCCTAAATTGTTCACTGCTGCGTTGGAAGATGTCTTGGGGGAGGCCTTTGTCCAGCAGTGGACATCCATAGGCTGAAGAAGAAGAAGAAGAAGATGGCCTCAGACAGATTTATAAGAGGCTCTCGTGAGTCAATTTGTAAATCATCTGCATAAAGGTGGTAAGAAGAAATTAGTTCGTCAGAGATAGACTTAAAAAAATGCGAATAGTAAAGGGGATAGCACTCCATCCTGCGGTACATCAGCAGACGTGTATTACTCCAGGAAAACATGGTCTCCCCGAAGCAAATACGTTGCCGGCGACTAAACAGTAAACTACGAAATCAGTCAATTACCGATGGAGATATGTTAAGAGAACAAAGTATGCCAAGCAAAACATCAAAATCAACAGTGTTAAAAGCATTACTGAAATCCAACAAAGCTAAGACTGTCAGATTACCACATTCCATGGCTGACCTTATATCATCCGTAATATTCAGAAGCGTTATGGTGGTGCTACGACCAGGGCGAAAGCCAGATTGGAAGGAGTTGAGGAGATTATTCTTAGAGAGAAAAGTGCTCATTTGATTATGGATTAACCGTTCAAAGACTTTGGAAAGGAATGGTAAGACGGATATTGGACGATATTCAGAAAAGGATGTGGGATTAGACTTTTTAGGTAAAGGAATAATTTGGACATGTTTCCACGAGCAAGGAAAAACCCCACGAGATGTTGAAAAATTGAGGATATGACAAATTACGGAAAGAATAACATCCAACACAGGGAGCAACATGTTACGGCTGATACAGTCACTTTCTACTGCATTGGAAGTAACTGATAGTATGCTCTCTTTTTTAAAAATAATTATAAACTAGTGCTTGACTGCAATCCCGCTTGATGATAAGCAGTGATGCAATCGTTAATGGTAAAGCGCGCTAGTTTATTAAGCCTATTCACTTAAAAAAAACTTAGTGAATAGGAAAAAAGACGGCAGTTGAGCGATGGTGATGCAATGTTAAACCCAACAAGCTCACTCTGGTGCAGCATCGTTGGTCGTGCCCAACGATGCTGCACCAGAGGGAGCTTCTTAACATCACAAGCGGAAAATTGACCAAAGACAAATGGAGAATATCTGGGAGTCGGAAGATCAGAGAGATAACTGTATTCAATTTTATTGTCCTATCAGAATTGGACGAAGCAGGAAAATGATAATTAATAGCATTTATGTCTATGTCTTTTGGCATAGTCTCTTGCCCGGTTTTACCGATCCCCAATGTTCTTAGAAATTTCCAAATTTTGGATGCATCCCCATTTTGGACAGAAGCATGAATGTAGTGGCGATAAGCATTCCTGCACACCTTGTTGCAGTGATTACGGATTGCAATGTATCTTTCTCTGTTAACATCATTAGGCCTACGCTTAAATTTAGACTTTGCCGTAACTTTTTGATGAACAACGTTTTAAATTTTCTCTGAGTAATTTCTTTAAAGATATTGATATTCTCACTGATGTTTCGCAATTTATCTAAACCAACATCTTATATGTTAGGTAAAATATTCACGTGTACACCAAAAACAGTGACATTCATAATATTAACACTAGAAATAAGGACAACTGCGAGCCCCTTTTCGCCGACTTCAAAAGGTTCATAACTCTTTTGTTGGGCTTGGTATAACTTTTTATAATAAGGCACCCTCTGCTTTGCTAGACTTGCCTTACAATGCATTTAAAGCACAAATCAAACCCAAGCTTTGTTCAAAGGCATATTGTTCCATTAGAATAAGAATGTCGCTCTGATTAACTCAAGACAATATTTGTGTTCTTTCTCCGGAATTAGCTTACTGACACGTTATATAAGTTCATATAATTTACTTTTTTACAAAGTGAGCTGTCACGCCCTTTATGCTTGGGGCTTTTATTTAAGTAATAAGGTTTTAGGTATTTACATTTCCATTTGAATATATAGAAATATTTTTTTGTTTTGCTTTGCCAGTATTTTGGTATGATAGCTGGCATATGGTAAATAATTTAATTGTTGCTGTATTTTCTTGTGTTCATCACTATACATAGTATTGTATAACGCCATGTGTTTTTTTAAATGAACAGCCAGCTATGCTGCTGGGGAGTTTGTTCCGCCACTTTTTCTTCCTAGCGAAAACGTTAAAAAGGACGAGGTTCTCTCAAGGTTCTCTTGCTTTCAATTCTGAAATCTCGATCACAGGCGTCTGTATTTTAACAAAATATAAGACGTGTCGGGCCACATACTTATAAGGAATTCCGTAGTTGAGATGATTTATTCCAAAACAAACTTTTGTAGTTCAAAAAATGTTCACCCATTCAAAAAGCAAAATGTTCCGCATGTGTCGATATACGACAAATTTAGTTCTCCATATGGAAATGTAAGTTTGGAATTAAAAGAACATATTCAAGGCTAGAGTGAATAGGCTCTTAATAAACTAGTGCACTTTACCATCAACGATTGCGTCACTGCTTACCATCAGGCGGATTGCGGTCAAGCGCTGGTTTAGAAATTAATAAAAAAATATATATATATGTCGGAGACAGCGACGGCAGAGCGGTAGGGTCGACAGCATAATCGTGTGGTGGTACAGGTTCCATTTCGTAGGTGAGTTTTGAATTGAAGCACGACGTGTAGATATACCCTCCAATCTTCATAATAACAATTTGAATAGGCAAACCGACAGTTTCGGTTCGGAGATGTGCCTTGGTCCGCGTCTCGATGCAAAGTGACGGTTCGACGAACCCCACTTTCCAAAGCGACTCTGTCCATGTGCCGCCATCACAAAATAACGTCACAAGCGTTTGCCCCTCTACTACGTAAATCAAATCGGCAACTTCTATTAAAATTATATCGACGATCTCCGACACGGCCAGCCTGACGATTTGCACGTCCTCGTGCATCATCATCATCATCATCCCAGCGCCAATCCAAGTCGCATCCGAAGCTCCCTCAGTCCCGGAGTTCGGGATCCGGTTCACCAGGCAAACCGCCGATTCCGGTAAAACTTCGATATTTCCCGTTGCACATCCTCGTGCATGTCTGTAACAAATTAAAAAAAAAACACAGAAAACAGACTTTGAAGCATTTTTGAGAGCTCGGCCAACCTGACCGTCACACGTCACGTTTAGTTACATTGACTATTAGAAAACCAAACTTATTATTTTAACAACTTAAACACACAAGCTTCCTTCAAGCCTCATAATTATCAAATTTCAAAAGAAAACACAAAAGGTTCCTCCAAGCCACATAATTATCAAATCAAAATCATAATCATCAAAAAGAAAACACACCATGGTTCGCTACCACAGTAGTTAGTGACAACTCATAGTTGACACCCATATCGTCATCACCTCTTGTGATACGACCAACTCTAGAGTCCACGACTCCCAGGTCAACACATGACCGTACAACTAATAGTCTCCTCCGAGACCCAGGTCCCCGCCACATCACTAGCTGCCCATCGCCCCCTGAAGAACTCCTCACCGAGTTGCAGTTACGACTACAGACTAGTGCATGCAGTGCGACCATATCTACCAGAGTCCCCACCACATCACTAGCTGCCCATCGCCCCCTGAACAACTCCTCACTGAGTTGCAGTTACGACTACAGACTAGTGCATGCAGTGCGACCATACCTACTAGTGTCCCCGCCACACCACTAGCTGCCCATCGCGCTCTGAACAACCCCTCACTGGGTTGCAGTTACGACTACAGACTAGTGCGTGCAGCGCGACCACATAGCCATGATACGTGTTCTATTTGCTGGCGGAGGCACCCTCCTCACCATCTTCTACATTTTGAAAATCTAACTCAGCAGACATTACTTGGAAAAATCTTTCGTACCTATGCGATCGTGGGGTACTTATAAGTTCTGTTTCCAATCAACGATTTCAATAGGTAACGATCGCCATTATCGCCATCAAACAACTCACCAATATTAAATTTCATTACTTTTGCTCATTTCTATCAAATTTACATTTTTCGTAAATAGCACTCATTTCTATGTTCGTTACCGCTTGTTCTCTTGAGAAGATTTAATAGTCTAGCCACACATACTATCATAAGCTCAAGTGAGCTCGTAACTATAGGCCACAGTGAACTTTAGTTTTGAATTAAAGACAAACCAGACATCATAATTTTAAAACCCTGATTTAAACTTTCTCAGCACATTATAACAAAGAATACGGGTAGTACAAGAAATAAAATTTGCAAATAACTCTTATTATCATGTCGCTAAGAAATTGTTCAGTACACAATACACTGGCACAACCTTGTACACTGTATTTATACTGGCGCGTGTGTACATACACTAATGAAATTACAGATTGCTTGACAAGAGAACATTCGGCCACGGAATCAAAATAATATTAGTACGACTCACCGGATTGTGGCAATTTCCCACAAACACCTGCCACTTGGCAGTTGTCAACCGTTGCACACCAGACATCTCCGAGCTCTCATAAAATCCCATTACGTTACCACAAACGTTTTGGATATTTTGAAACCTTCTCATCGCCTGCAGAGTAGATGCTGCCCTGAAATCTTCTCATCGCCTGCAGAGTAGAGGCTCAAGTCTTGAAACCTTCGCACGCAGCTCCAGCTGCGCCGCACGCAGCTCCAGCGGCGTCACACGCCATCGATGCGATTCACAAAGCAGCTAAAAGCGCGCTCCGCAAGCGCACCTTGCGCGCTCCGCAAGCGCACCTTGCGCGCTCCGCAAGCACACCTTGCGCGCTCCGCAAGCGCACCTTGCGCGCTCACCAAGCGCACCTTCCGCGCTCCGCAAGCACACCTTGCATGTTCCGCAAGCGCACCTCGCTCGCAAAGCAACAGCCACTGTCGCGACAGCGCCGGGTCCAGCCGCACGTGCACGCCTGCAGCGGACTCCTGCAGCGCACTATCACGCGGAGCGATCACTTCTGCGTCAGCAATTGAGCGCACCTCGTAACGTGACGTTCACTTCCAGCCTCACGTTATTCTGTTCCTTGATTTATAACGAGATTGTGAGCAGTGTAGTTCTTTATCCAACTTCTGATGTCGCAGACAGCGACGGCAAAGCGGTAGGGTCGACAGCATCTTGGTGTGGTGGTACAGGTTCCATTTCGTAGGTGAGTTTTAAATTCAAGCACGACGTGTAGATATACCCTCCAATCTTCATAATAACAATTTGAATAGGCAAACCGACAGTTTCGGTTCGGAGATGTGCCTTGGTCCGCGTCTCGATGCAAAGTGACGGTTCGACGAACCCCACTTTCCAAAGCGACTCTATCCATGTGCCGCCATCACAAAATAATGTCACAAGCGTTTGCCCCTCTACTACGTAAATCAAATCGGCAACTTCTATTAAAATTATATCGACGATCTCCGACATATATATATATATTGTAGGCGCCCCAGTACAGCGCGTACATCTACCGCGCATTTGTCACGGCTTATTCAACAAACAAGGTCGGCTTACAACACAAGTAAAATCATTCTCCGATCACATTCTAGTAGATCTACGGGACTTACCTGGGACTCAGTGTGCTCCGTCGCAGAGGTGAAGTCCGGCGAGGTCGACGCGCGCGCCGACCTTACAATGACGTCCGAAGTCTTCAAATTCGCTGACTGTCCCATACCAGTCTGCACACCTAGTTCCCTTAACAGGCACCAAAGCTCACCAACGTAGGAAGTTATTTAACAGTGTCAAACACGTCCGACAAAGATCGCCAATGAAACCACGTTTCAAATTCAACTCAATTTACAGACGGCACTGATACGTATTCTAGTTCAAGTAAACACTTCAAAACCCGGGCAACAATCGCGACAAACTATACAAGACGCGCCGGTGGTATATCTAATTTCCCGAAAATCATTCGACCGAACATGCGACGCACGCGATGATTATTCGTCAAGAGGTTCAAGCAACGGCCCCGTACGCGGCGGGGTCTATAAACGTTGTTATTTTCAAGCAACGACCGCTGCCGGCGCGGTTCCAAAAACGTTGTTATATTTCAAGTTCAAGCAACGGACCTTCTCCCGGCGAGGTCGCAAGACGTTGTGTTAATGGCGGCCACGCGTCGCCATAGACAATACTAAATGCGCTAGCCCGTTCCGATCGGGCATCTATCACTCGAATAACTAACCCGATCGATAAAACTAGCGCGAACATCCCCCCGCCCCGGACAGTAACAAACGGTCCGACAATCAATCTAAGGGCAGGCGAGAGAGTGTGACGATCGCGCGCTTCAAGACAGAGTCCCCCACCAGGACCTCGGCAAACCTGGGAACACCATCCGACCCCGGATACAATTTAACAATGCGTCCACGACGCCATCGGAGGGGTGGCAGGTTTGGGTCCTTTAACAAAACGAGGTCTCCGACCCTTGGTGGGTTCGTCTTGTCTGACCACTTAACGCGCTGTTGTAAAATGTGCAAATACTCCAGATGCCAACGGCGCCAAAAACTCTGCGCAAGCTGTTGAAGCAATTCAAATCGCGAGAGCCGTCCGGAGTTAATGTCCAAATAAGGATACTCAGGCAGGGCGTTAAGTGGTCTACCTATCAAGAAATGGCCCGGCGTGAGGGCCTCCAAATCATTCGCGTCGGATGACAAAGGGCATAACGGACGCGAGTTGAGGACCGCCTCAACCTTACAAAAAACGGTCGCGAGCTTCTCAAAAGTTAGGATACTATCTCCAATAACGCGACGAAGGTGAGTTTTCGCGCCCTTTACAATTGTTTCAAATATACCTCCCCAGTGGAGGCAGGACGGCGGTGAGTACTGCCATCGTACCCCTCTGCGGGAGAGTGTGGATCCGATCACAACATTATGTTTATCTAAAAATTCACAAACTTCCTTCAAATAACAATCGGTACCCTTAAAGTTGGTCCCACAGTCGGATCGAATTAAGGACGGCAGTCCGCGACGCGAAACCAATCTGCCAAGAGCAGCGACGAACGCCTCTGTCGTGAGAGCACTAACCACCTCGAGGTGGACCGCTTTAGTAGCTAAACACACAAAAACGCACAAATAAGCCTTCTCGGTCTTAGCGTTACGGAGACGCGAAGCTTTTACAATAAATGGTCCCGCAAAATCCGTACCAACTCCAGCAAAGGGCATCGTTTCGGTGACCCGATCGGCAGGCAAATCCCCCATTTGGGGCTGCACGATGTCCGCTTTCAAGCGGTAGCACGGGAAACAACGAAAGATAACATATCGGATCACTCTCCGCGCAGACAAAATCCAAAATTCCCGTTGGAGGATCGCAGTAAGAGCGTTGCATTCGGCATGTGCATTTTTCACATGGCGGTCTGCGATCAACAACTTCACCAAGGGGTCGTTCTTGGGGAGCAACAATGGATGACGAGCCCCATAGGGGAGCTTAGCATTTCCAAGCCGACCTCCGACACGCATCAACCCCTGATCATCCAAGAAGGGATTCAAGCGCCCTAAGGGTCCCTTCAGATTGGATGTGCGTTGACGAAGGGTTTTCAACTCCGATGCAAATTCACTCTCTTGAACTATCCGCACCCAATACAACAGAGCGTCTTTGCGCTCTTGCGGTGAGAGGACCGGAGACTCAAATTTGCCACGAGGGCTACGACAGTTGTGGATGAAACGCCGTATCCAGGCGGTGACGCCAAGCAATTTATCCAAAGAGCTGTAGCGCTCAAGCAAAAACTCCGGATCTGGAGCCGCTACAGTCTCGGTGGCGTGAACATGCACCCCCGGCGCAGATGCCCCGACCACTGCGGGGGTATGGGGCCAAGAACCTTCCAGCTGCAACAACCATGGTGGACCCCACCACAGCCGGTGATTCACAAGTTCGGGCGCCTCACAGCCGCGGGAAGCGCAGTCTGCGGGGTTCAATTCGCCAGGCACGTGGCGCCAATCAACGGGGCTTTCGATGTCTGAATTTGAGACACCCGGTTGGCCACGAATACCTTGAGGGTATGGACTGAACTTTTCAGCCAACAAAGACGACTTGGCTGTCAGACCATGCAAAGATCGACCTAAAGTCGACCCGGCTGGATCCTCCCAAAGCGTTGGAGGATGTCCGACAAGGCAGAACCAACAGCGAGGTCGCTGTCTGCCGAAGGGGGGTCTGGGACGTCCCTAAACGATCCCATTACTACATGACCCAACAACAAAGAGGTGGATATGGCTACAAAACCGGCTGCCTGCAAAACTCGCTCGCTCCCACGCAGCAAACGACCTAGCACACTCACACCGATCAACAAATGGATCGGGCCTGGCCAATCCAGCCAACAATTCAACGGCGGCGTGTGGGGCTCGCACTTGCGGAAGCGGCCCGACCACCGTTTCAACAACAATCGCCGAAGTACCGATTTTCGGAGTTGAGGAGGAGTGGGGGGAGAAGGAGAACGAAACCCGACCGATCGGATCCAAAATCCGCAGGTCTCCAACGCCCCGTACCGATTCCCTATGCGGTACAATATTTAAGTCCAACTGTCAGACGAGCCAAGTAGAGATTACGCAACCCTGGGCCCCTGAATCCAAGAGGGCACGCACTGTGACAAAATCACCTTTGGGGCCCCAAACACGCACGGAGGCTGTTGGCAACAGCACAAACTCCGGTGGGGGGGTTGCGCCCGACAGTGGCATCAATGAAAACCCGGGGGGGGTGATTGCCCCCCTGGACCCCGGGTGAAGTGAGTCGACAAGATCGGAGGGGATCGCCGACAGTAGGCGAGAGGGTCCCACTCCACAACATCGAGACTCCTTCCAACACTACCCCGGGGTGTGGGCCAATAACCGTGGGCCGCATACGGTGGAACATAACGCCCCAGTCGAGGGTATTCAAGCAAGGGGGGGGAGCAGCGTACCGCCCGCCTCCCCGAGCCCCCGACGGCCACCGCTAAAACCTGCGGGGGGGCCCCGCCCGTGGGGCCCCCGCCCGTGGGGCCCCCGCCCTTGGGGCCCCCGCCCGTGTGCGGGGGACTTGGGCCCCTTTCGGACCCGCCACCATTGCGGTTCAAACACAGGAGAGCGTGATGTCTCCCGCCGCAATGTGGACAAACCTTAGCCTGGCGGCACGCTGACTGGAGGTGGTCCCCCAGGCACAGGTAACACCAGGCGCGTTGCTTGGCGAGGGCTCTTCGTCCGGCAGTCCGGAGGCCCTCGAACTTCTCGCAAGCACGCACGTCATGTCCGTCCCCCCGGCAATACCGGCACCGTTTACCTGGTGCGGGGGGGGAGTCCCTTCGGACAGCCGAGTATTGTTTGGTCGGGCGGCGGGGTTGTCCCCTCGCCGCCACCGGACGACCTGTGCTCGTTCCCGGTGTGGGGTCGGTCAGCTGGTCCAGTACTCTGCATTCGTCCTCCAAAAAACGAAGCAAATCCGAGAAGGGGGGGAGGTACGAGGCGCTATTGCCCCCGTACCTTTGCTCAAATCGACCCTTTACGTCTGCGGGCAATTTCGTTAGGACGATGTGCAGAAGCAGAAAAGACCACTGGTCGACCGGCAAATCCAGCCGGCGCAACGAGTGGATAGCGGTCAAGAGCGGGTTGACCAAATCCTTCCTTAGTGAGGACACCCGCGTTGCCTTCGGTAAGGCCAAAATGGCGGCCACATGGGTGTCCGCTAACAAGCGGACGTTTTGGTAGCGGTCCAGTAACAACTGCCGCGCAACCTGGTAGTTAGCATCGCTGACTATCAGGTGCTGGACCACTGCACTGGCTTCTCCGCGGAGGACGGAGCGCAAATAAGCCAGTTTCTGGCTGGGGGACAAATCTTCCCTGGAGTCCACCAAGCTGTCGAACAGGTTGATGAAGCCCATCCAAGCCGTGAGGTCCCCGTCAAAGTGGGGGATCTCCAATGTGGGCAGTCTCCCTAACAAAACCGGCGGGGTCGGTTTAACCTCCCCGCTCAAAGTCGGCTCTCCCCTACGGGCAGCCAGGAGCCCCTCTGCTGACTCCGTAATTTGGTCAGCCAATTCGTACGCCTGGTCGACATCCCTTGTAAAGGTCTCCACTACGGCTTCATCCGCTGGAGGGTGTTCCAAAACGTACGCATTGAAGTCGACAACGTGTCGCTCCAAACCTTCCATGCGCGCAGGCAACCCTTCATAAACGGGTCAACAAAGCCTGCACCCGATCCGGCCGAACAATCAGGGCGGCCGCACCCGCGAGCCAACGCAATGCGGCCTGGACCTCGGCCTTCGCCGTAGCATGCGGACTGGGAGCCATTTCAAATAAAAGCCTTTAATTCAAATTAACAATTAAATTCAATTAAAGAACGCGCGGAAAGCAACAAAAACAAGCGTCAATAACTCAATAAATTCCGCGAGACCGTGTGGGGACCAAAGCTAAGGGCAACCGTTACAAACAAAACACCAACATGTACAAATAAAAAATATTACAAAGTATACATACAAAATATCAGTGTGCCAACGGCCTAACTTAAGTGCGACACAGATCAAACTTATTAGCAAAACAAAATTATTACTACCAATTACACAATAAATCAACAAACAAACCGAATAAAATTATTACTGTGAATTATGTAATAATTCAACAAAATTACGACTATGAATTACGAGCCAAATCAACAAAATTACGACTATGAATTACGAGCTAAATCAAAACATTCAAACACGAACTATCTGGTTCGTACAATACACGAGTTGACCAAAACAATAACAAAGCATTAGTCACAAAAATAACTCGTAATTATTTATCCGTAGCTCAAGATAATCGAGTCAACAATAACAAAACATTACTCGTAAACATAACTGGCTGTATGGCGTATCATGCCTTTGCCAACTCCGTTCCTCTGAACGGAAAGAAATGAACCAAAAATAAAAACAATCTACCTACAATTGTTTTCACATTTTTTACTTTGCAAATTATCGGATCCACACAATGTATGAAGGTGGTCAGAGATATAATTTTACGAGTACCGACAACAACAAATAAAAAATCAAATTTTTGCTAATTAGCCTCTGAAGGCTACCAAAATACTGGAATGATACTCTAATTACCCAAATTAGTAATTAGAAACCACGCTCTGCTACCACAAAGATGTAGGCGCCCCAGTACAGCGCGTACATCTACCGCGCATTTGTCACGGCTTATTCAACAAACAAGGTCGGCTTACAACACAAGTAAAATCATTCTCCGATCACATTCTAGTAAATCTACGGGACTTACCTGGGACTCAGTGTGCTCCGTCGAGAAGTGAAGTCCGGCGAGGTCGACGCGCGCGCCGACCTTACAATGACGTCCGATGTCTTCAAATTCGCTGACTGTCCCATACCAGTCTGCACACCAAGTTCCCTTAACAGGCACCAAAGCTCACCAACGTAGGAAGTTATTTAACAGTGTCAAACACGCCCGACAAAGATCGCCAATGAAACCACGTTTCCGATTCAAATTCAACTCAATTTACAGACGGCACTGATACGTATTCTAGTTCAAGTAAACACTTCAAAACCCGGGCAACAATCGCGACAAACTATACAAGACGCGCCGGTGGTATATCTAATTTCCCGAAAATCATTCGACCGAACATGCGACGCACGCGATGATTATTCGTCAAGAGGTTCAAGCAACGGCCCCGTACGCGGCGGGGTCTATACACGTTGTTATTTTCAAGCAACGACCGCTGCCGGCGCGGTTCCAAAAACGTTGTTATATTTCAAGTTCAAGCAACGGACCTTCTCCCGGCGAGGTCGCAAGACGTTGTGTTAATGGCGGCCACGCGTCGCCATAGACAATACTAAATGCGCTAGCCCGTTCCGATCGGGCATCTATCACTCGACTAACTAACAATCGGACCCGATCGATAAAACTAGCGCGAACAGATATATATATATAAATAGAACGTCCCCACACGTAACGTACTTTGAAATCGGTATATACACTTCCTACAGATTCGGCCTACCTGCCCAGAGTACCTACTCCTTCTGCGTGTATTAACATTCGTGCAATATGTAAATGGGGCCTCATACAGTAAACGCTGTTTGTTGGCAGACGTACTGCGTGGACGCCCAGGTGGCAGACTCGGCGTGCTCGGCGACGGCGTATCTGTGTGGCGCCAAGGGCAACATCGCCACCATCGGCGTGAGCGGCCGCGTTCCTCGTAGCCACTGCTCCGCCGCCGCCGACCCACAGCACTGGGTGCACTCCATCGCTGAGTGGGCGCTCAGTGACGGCCGCGACGCCGGTTACACACTTGTCTTACTTTACACGCTCACTTCTCACTTGTATTCCACAATCATGAGTTGCTAAGTAGTGCACTTGCAGGCATCGTGACGACGACCCGCGTGACGCACGCTTCACCCGCGGGCGTGTACGCGCACACGGCAGACCGCGACTGGGAAAGCGACGCGGACGTGGCGCGCGACTGTGGACCCGCGCCCGACGTGCAGCACGACATTGCGCTGCAGCTCGTGCACTCACACCCTGGGGACCAGTTCAAGGTACCACACCTCACCACGCAGCACTAAAATAATCTATCTAATGTCTATAATAGAGAGTTAATTCCTTTGAACCCGCAAATATCTGCACTCCTTGTTGGATTTGAAAAATTATTGTTGTATTTGTTGGTTACAAACCATGGGAGCCGAACAAAATGGAAAAAAGCTAGTTAAAAATGAAGTAAAAAAACAGGGGCAGGCGATGCGAAGCCACTCGGTGTGTTGGAAACTGAGGGCGGCCATCCGGCAGGAATAGAATTTTACCAAGAAGAGTCAAACAGTGTGTGCCTATTTCATCAAGCTACCACCCCGCACAGCTCAAATGAAATAAATACGTGAAGTGTCCAAATAAATTAGGATACGGAGAATATCTATCAAAGCATCTTACTCAATTTATTTCTACTTTTTCGTTCTGAACTACGAACGCCATGTTATAAGAATACTGCTATTAATACAGTAATTGAATATTTTGAACGTTGCGTTGTCACAGAAATTGAAACTTGATCGGAAAATGAGTAAGTAAATCTCTAAAATCCAAATAATTGTAATACATATCGATGGCCCCACAGAATAAACTTGTAAGTTAAAAACGACAACTTTTCATGAAAAAATAAAAAATATTCAATTTGAATAACTGTTGTTTGGTAGTATACAGAGTGGTACTGACGATACGACAATAAATTAAACATCGTGTACCTCAACACATTTTCAGTCTACCTCTAAAAAATCATATAAATATATCCTTTAGTTTAGTCACTGGAGATTCTTTTTCATTTTTCACATTTTCTACATGATGTACATATTTGTAAGGAAGTGCTTACAGGTTGCTGACCGCCGCATCCAGAGGTAACACATTTCGCTCTTGGTGCGCCCTTGATGATCCTAGTTTTTGCCATCGCGAGATCATTTGATGTATAGTGGCAACGTTTAATCGCGCATTCGAGCTCTTTTTTCTGATGCTCTTGCTCTTAGTAAAGAAGTATGATCTTATAAAGATGATGCCTAACGAAATAGAAGACGCGAGCGAAGCGAGTGAGAAATTTTTCAGTAATTGTACTAGTTATCAACCTATTCATTCAAAACAAATTTACTAATAAATAGGCGAAATTGACGAGCAGCTATTTTAGGCACTGGGCCAAAACCCGCCATACTTTTCCCAACCACTGCAACTCCTGAAAGCCAGAATCAACAGTGGCGACCGCCAGAAAAACGCCGAGCAATGAAGCTCGACGAGTCCCGGAGAAACGATTCAACTGTCTTGGGTCCCGCAACGAAATTAATCAGAAAAGAATAGCGGAGGAGTAAGAAAAAAGATATTTTTTCTACTTCCCTCCATAACAAGCAGGAGATAGAACAGAACTAGGCCAATCGGCACAAAGGGACATTATTGCAACTAGGAGAAGCCCAGATTACCAAGCACCACGGAATAAAATTTGATTAAGTTAATGGATCCTAAGTAGGTATTAGCTGTTACAATTGATTCCAATAATAGGTATGGCTAAAGCGCCTGAACGCACGGAAATTGGTTCTAGTTTCTACAAGGTCCGTATATTAAACGACTCCGGATGTAACTTGTACACTATCCAATATAGTATTGCGTTCATTCTGCCAAAGAATACACTCCCACAAGATGTGATGTGCGGACTGTTCAAATTCACAGTTCGATGTAGAACATTGACAGAAAGGCGAAGGAATAAGTTTAAAAGAATACAGTTTACTTTTAAAGTTGCCATGACCTGTGAGAAATTGGACAACGTAGTGGTCAACCTCCAGCCATGTCTTAGCCAGTCGATCGCCAACGGATGGAAAGAATAGATGGAGGTGCTGGCCCTTGATGGAATTATCCCACCTACTTTGCCATTCGGATAAGAGGTCCTCCCAGACTTCAGTCTGAGGTTTAAATAATCTAGAAATTTTATTAAAGTCGCGTTCAAGATCGACTGGAAGTACACCTGCCAGTACCGATAAGGCTTCAGTACTGACTGTTCTATACGCCTTGCATAAAAATATCAATGCCAAACGTTGGCTTTGAAGCAGCTTACGTCGTGCCACCCCTATGCTGGCCTAATCGGCCCAAACAGGTGCACCGTAGCACGTACATCCTAAGTAGCTAGCTCCATATATAGTTTTTAAAGTTAGGAATGATAGACCCCAAGTTGCTTTGGATATTCTAGTTAGGGCATAAAAGTTCCTTTTAGCTTTTTCGCCAACTATTTTTATATGTTGTTACGGGAACGTTATTAAATTTAATAGTAGGCAATGATTTAAGATTACCTTTTAGTAGATGTTGATAAGTTTTATGCGGCACAAACGCTAGGCGGTTACGATCACCCCACTGAGATATTAAATTTAGGCAAGTATTGGCCAAGTTCTCGAGTCCAGCTCGGGTACTTGACTGAATGAGCAGTAGGCCATTGTCCGCGTAACCAGTAAGTGAACAGCGGCAAGGAAGCGGGATCGCGAGGAAGTCGTCAAAACCCAAATTCCATAAATAAGGACCGACAGCTGAACCCCGAGGACATCCCATGGTTAGTGTTTTAGTACTAGAAAAATGACTCGGCTTAAGAACCGCGGAACCGTTTATAAAGTACGAGTAAACGATATTATATATGTTTCTATAGCAACCGCGGGTTTTTAATTTTAACAACAGCATAGGCCACCAAGCGTTATCAAAAGCCCCAGAAATATCCAGGAAGATCCCAATTACGTACTTGTTTTCGGATTTGTTAACGGTTCTTCTGACAGAAAGTGCCGCGTCGACTGTAGATTTACCTATGGTGAAGCCATATTGATTACTATGAAATTTTGGACCGTTCAGTAGTAAACGTGGAACGATGAGGCGCTCAAGAAGTTTCCCCAAAGATGGTAGAAGTGTGATAGGACGATATGACTTCGAATCATCCGGTGGTTTGTCACCACACTTTGGTATTATTCGTATGAAAGCGCGTCGCCATTTACGAGGAAAAACGCTGTAGCGGTACCTACAAACGCCACAAAATGAACGACGCGTCATACTGACGTCACACGAATTCTACATCTCGCAATCAGAGTTTACCGTGCAATTAGCATACATACAACTTGCTAATTTCAACCATCGGGCAAGTGCCCGCCAGACATAACACCCGTCTGGTTGGAGGATCCTCCCTTTTCTATGGAGGATGAGTGAGCTTTACTCCCTGTTCCTCATGCCTCCACAATGGTGACCCCGAGCATGAAAACAGCGCAGCCTTCGTGCAACAACTTGAGCGTGACGTCATCATCATCATTCCCGCAAGCTTCATCGGCGAATCACCCACCCAGCCAGCACCCACTTCTTCAACGGGTATCCTGACCACAAGCATGCAGCGACCGCGCATACCTGGTCATCACCCTCAACCTCATCAGCAACCTCGACGCAGCCTCAACCCGGCGCTGTACGACATCCGACGCACTGGAGTACAACGCAGCGCCCCACCACCCCGACTCACTGGGGAATCTTCAAAGACAGTTCCGACTCACCGTGAACTACGCGGCAACCGGTTCCGACTCACTGGAACCTCAGCTGGCCTAGCAAGAATCACAAGATACAAGACTCAGCCCACTATCGACCTCCGGTCTCCGCAGGGGAGTGATGTAGCGGTACCTACAAACGCCACAAAATGAACGACGCGTCATACTGACGTCACACGAATTCTACATCTCGCAATCAGAGTTTACCGTGCAATTAGCATACATACAACTTGCTAATTTCAACCATCGGGCAAGTGCCCGCCAGACATAACACCCGTCTGGTTGGAGGATCCTCCCTTTTCTATGGAGGATGAGTGAGCTTTACTCCCTGTTCCTCATACCTCCACAACGCCTTCAGCAATGCATCGGTTGTATACTGTTAAGATGGCATCACCCGCTGTTTTACACGCTTCTTTAATCATCCGATTAGATATTTTATCTTCACCTGATGATTTGTTGATCGATAGTTTTCTAACAATATTTATAAATTCGTCATTAGATGGTATGTCTGGCATTGGTGATTCAGGTGGCACAGGAGCCCACGCTCGAATCTGTTGGTCTCGAATCATCAGGTATAAGTGTATTAATTAGTACTTCTGTTGTTTCCTCTATGCCTGTGGTATGCTTATCATTGACTTTAATGTTTTGAGAGTATGCAAGGTCGACCGATCTTTTAGCTTTAAATTCGTGATATAAAGGAGACCGCGGACCCTCCCTGTCAAGTTTATCAACGATTTTCCGCAACAAGTTACCCTTAGATTTTACCACCGTTGCTTTGTAGCGTGACTTGGCAACTACACGGACTGAGAAAGCGACTTTGATTTATACTACATAGCGGTCGCCCGCAGCTCCGCCCGTGTGAATGTCGGGCACGCAGCCTAGAGTGGCGGCCACGTACCGGATGACGCAGCGTAGGGAGACTCCCAACAAGGTGGACCGATAACCTGGTGAAGGTCGCAGGAAGCCGATGGATGCGAGCAGCACAAGACCGGTAATTGTGAAAAGCCTTGGGGAGGCCTTTGTGCAGCAGTGGACCTCTATAGGCTGAAGAAGAAGAAGAGGAAGAAGAAACATCTCTGATAAATTATTTAATGTTTGTGAGACTCAGACTAACCTACCGTTGCATTCCTGAGTTACATCCTACTTGGACTTCACAACTAAGTTAACAATCACCTCGACTTCTGTCACTTTTTGATTTAGAGGAAACCAATTCCTTCTTTGGTCCCTTTTGGGAAAAGGAAAAGTGAATCCGCCCTATATAGAATATGTAAAGAAAACCCCGTCCGACCCACAAGGATAACAAAGGTTGGGTAAACACATGACCTAATGTCCTGACCATTTTTTTTTTTTTTTTTTTTTTTTCCGGTTGTAAAATCCTCATGGATGTCCGCCGCGCTGGGGTGGGCGACGGGGTCTGTCAGACTCCTACTGACTAAAAACCACCCGGGTGTTCCGTCTCATACCTACACCGGGGGCTGCGAGAACTAATACTGCTTCCGCAACCCCCGATTGGTGCTGGCCCGCAGCCGTGGGGCCTCCTCGGGTCGGAGGGGGAGTGAGGTGTAGAGCTCCCCCCGTGACGTCTAAGAGTAGCGCGCGTGGAACACTTCGCGCCGCCACCTCGGATCCTGATGTTTGGGGAGCGACAGATTTCCCCGAGTCTATCGCCCCTGGACCCATTTAGGGGGGCTGGAAGACGGCATTATCCGCCCTCCGGCGACGCCCGGTACGCCTGCTGCGGGCTGGGTGAGAGGACAAGATCTCCCTCTCCCTTTCCGCAGCCTCCTTCTGCGAGACAACTGTTTCGCAGAAAGAAACCACCGCATCCCAGGACTCTTCGCTGCCGACCATCGACCTGATTACGACCGGCAGCGATAAGTCACTGCCTACTTCAGAGATGAGGGCACGGCGCAGCTCCTCCCAAGCGGCACACTCTGCCAGCGTATGCTGCGCTGTGTCCTCCCGGCAGTCGACGCAGTGGTGACACCGGGCGTCCGGCTCCCTGTTTATGCGACACAGGTACTTTCCGAAGCAACCATGCCCTGAGAGCACCTGTGTCACTCGAAACGTCAGGGAGCCATGCCTTCTCCCGAGCCAGTCCGCCAGTACCGGCCGGATGGCCTCGATGGTGGTGAGGCCGGCGGTAGGGCGCGAAAGCCTGTCCCGCCATTCCGCCACCAGGACCTCGCTGAGCTGCGACCGACGCTGCTCAAGCTGACGCTGCATCGGCCGTTCGCCCCGTTCTCGCGCCTGCTCACGCCACCGGTACAGTGACGCGAGGACCTTCGCCTCCAGGTCCCATAGCGGGGATCCAGCCAGTAAGCAGGCCGCCTCATAGGAGATCGTGCGATACCCATGTAAGACTCTGACGGCCATCACTCTCTGCGGTTTCCGCAATACAGCGATGCTGCCGGCCGTCAGGTCAGAGGCCCACACCGGGGCCCCATACAGGGCCATCGATCGCACGATTCCCATGTAGAGCCGCCTACAAGCGGCGCTCGCCCCCCCCAGGTTGGGAAGCAACGTTGACAGTGCTCTAGCCGCCCCCAACAACTTGGGCGCCAGCCGCCGGAAGTGGGGGCCGAATTCCCACCGGCTGTCGAGCACCAATCCTAGGTACTTCATAGTGGACTCGACAGCGATCTGAACCCCCCCGACCACGATGTGTGAGCCGGGTGGCGGCGCCCGCCGGGGACCATGAAACACCATGGCTTCCGACTTGCTGAGGGCCACCTCCAGGCCTAGGCGACGTATACGGCCCACCACCTGTGATGCCGCAGCCGTCGCCAACAACGTTGCTTCCCTATGCGAGCTCCCCCGGGCGGTGACCAGCGTGTCGTCCGCATAACACGTCAGGTCTACCCCCGGTCTGAGTTCGCCTCTCAGCACCCAGTCGTAACCGATGTTCCACAGGAGCGGGCCTAGGACCGAGCCCTGTGGAACACCGCACGACATCCGGCGCTGGTGTCCGCCATCACGTCCCATGTAGGTGACACATCTCTCGGACAGATAAGCCCCAACTATTTGACGGAGGTAGGGAGGTACTTGATGGTACCGCAGTGCCTCCCGAATACAATTCCAGGGTAGGGTGTTAAAAGCGTTGGAGATATCCAAGGACACCGCCAACATCACCCCACCCCGGGACACCGCTTCCTCCGCCAGGGCTCTCACGCGCGCCACAGCATGTATGGTGGACCTCCCATGCCGAAACCCGAACTGACTGTCGTCCAAGTCCGGCCCCTCTCTGCACAAGTGGCCGACGAGGCGGGCTGCAATGATTCGTTCAAACAACTTACCCACCTCGTCTAGTAGCACTATGGGCCAGTATGCGGACGACGAGTTCGCAGGGCGCCCGGCCTTCCTGAGCAGGACCAGACTACCAGATTTCCACAAAGTGGGAAACTGGCTTCGCTCAAGGCACGCTGTATAGAGCCCTCTAAGTTGGGGCTCGAGTTCCCGCCGAGCGAGGGCTAACACGCAGCCGTGGACCCCGTCGGGCCCCGGAGCCACATTCTTGGCCCGGAGCCGCATCACGGCTGCCCTCATCTCTGCCTGTGTCACCTCTGGGACGCTGATGGCATTCTCCTCTGTAGACTCTGTGGCTGTGGACAGAGCCATCGACGGTGGCGTATGCTCCGCTCTTGCCGGGAAGAGGGCTGCGACCACCTCCTCCAGCAGCTCGGGTTGAAGACTCTCCGTAAGAGGGGCGCCATGGCTCGAAGTTTCCCTCGGACCGCGCGATATGGACGCCCCCACGGATCCCTGTTTAGTGTCTCCAACATCTCCTCCCTGGCTCGCGTCTTCGCTTCGTAAATGGCCAGCCACAGAGCCTTCTTCGCCACGCGGTACACCTCATACAGCGCGGCTTCTTCGTCAGAGACCCGACGACGTCTCCTCCGGTATCGGGTGTACCGGCGTCGGACCGCCACGCACTCAACACGTAGCTGCGCGATCTCAGCGGTCCACCAGTACACCTGGCGCCTTGCTGAGTGCACATGGATCCGGGGCATGGACGCTTCGCATATTTGCGTCATCGCCCCGCGAAACCACAGCGCCTCCTGTTCGATGTCGACGGGTCTGTAGGATGCCGACTCCCGGATCCAGGCCTGGACAATAGCGGCCTCCTCGAGAAGCTCCCTGTCGATGCGCTTACGCGCCCAGCGCGGGCCGTCTGCTCGCGGGACTGATGATCCGCGGCCGCCAGCGGTCTGGGCGGAGACGTCGAAACGGATGTATCGATGATCCGACAATGTCTCCACCTCCGCAGCGACATGCCAGTCGCGGACACGGCTTGCGAGAGCGGGGCTAGCAAACGACACGTCCACTATAGACCCGCCCCGCTGTCGCACGCACGTGTGAACTGAGCCCCGATTTAGGATGGTCAAGCCAGTCGTGACCACCCACTCCTCCAGTACCTCGCCTCTATTGTCGGTCTCAGGGGACCCCCACGCCGCAGACTTGGCGTTGAGATCCCCCAGCAACAGCTCCGGGTGAGGGTGGAGTTGGGCCACAACGGCACCCAGCTCGACAAGGAACGTCTCGAAGTCGGCGAGACTCTTGTTGGGCGAGAAATACGCCCCAACCATACCAATACCGTCCGCAAGGGCGGCCACCCAGCCGTGACCTCGGGACGGGTTGACAAGAGCCCCGCCAATGATGGCCACCAAACCGTCCAGATCTCCCACCCAATTATCCCAGGGTGGTATGAAATACGGTTCAGCGACCACAGTCACGTGAATCGACCACTCTGCCATGCTCTGAAGTAAAAGATCCTGAGCTCTGGCACAGTGGTTGATATTGCCCTGGAGGAAATGGTAGAGCGCCGTTATGCGCAATCCATTCCCTCCGCACCATTCTTAGGCCGGGAGTCGGCTGAGGGGTTGCCAGGATGTGGGGGGTGTAAAGAGCCCCCAGCAGCCTTGACGACCCTTCTTTTCGATTTTTGGGTGGGTGCGCGACATGCATTCCCGCCCATTCTGTGCCCAGCAGGTCTCCCTGCAGCTGTACAGACGCTGCAGTTTGGTGCCGCGGAGCACTGGGCCGCCTTGTGGCCGGCCTGGCCGCAGCGATAACACAGTTCGCTGCGATCTACTTCAGCGGTGCACCGCACCCTGATATGTCCAATATCAAGGCAACGGTAGCACCGCAAGGCCCTGGGTTGCAGCAGCTTCACTCTCGCTGCAACCCACCCTATCAATAGACGCTTAGTGTCAGCGATTCTGTTTGCCACCGCCACTGGACATCGCACCCAGATCGCGCCGAGTCCGGAAGCATCAGCGCGGATCTCGTCCGTCCGCACGTCCTCGGGCGGACATCCACCAACTCTGGCAACGGCCGCCACAACCTCATCTGGAGTCGTTGCATCGTCCAGTCCATCTATCCGCAAATCAGCGGTCTTCGTCGGCCTGGATACCCGAACGTCCTCCGCGTTGAAGACCTCCCTCAATCTGGTGGCCAGGGTGTCCGTTTTCTCGGCGCTAGAGGCACCCGACACCTCGAGTAACCGCGCCCCCGTCATTGTCGGCCTCATTTTAAGGCCGGCCTGTGTGCCAAGATCTGGGAGCGCGACTTTCGATCTAGCCTCCATCAGGACCGCCTTGTAAGTCAAGCCCTTTTTAATGGCTCCGGGCTGCAGTGTAATGACTACAGCCGAGGAGCGAGGCGCTTTGGCCCTAGGCGGTCCCTGTGCCCTCTTGGGTGCCGTTGCTTTCTGCCGGCGGCCCTTCTTGACGACAGTTGTCCACGTCTCCGCGAGTGCGGTCGCCGGAGGTGCGGTCGTCTGGGAAGTTGACGCGTTCTGCGCAGGTTTTTTGGGCCTCCCCAGAGACTTTTTAGCTCCTTTAGATTTACCGGCTGCGGATGCTGGGACCAGCTTAGCAGGCTCCTGCTAATGTCCTGACCATGACCTAACTGTCAGCCGGTAGCATCTGACGTTGACGTTGACATATATGTCGAGTGTCGCATTATCTGACATTGACAATATTTGAAGGAGTTGCCACAACAAACGAAATCTCTACCATGTACTACTGTTACCAACATACACTATGGAAGAACAATTGGAAGTTTTTCTCTGTAAACTAAACGAAAAATTTAATCAACAAACAAAAACATTAACTACAGAAATAACGAAAAATGTAATGGAAGCCTTTACTCTAAAACTCGGATATAAAGGCTATTATTATTTCTTTATTTCATTGTATACACATATAAATTACACTTTTAAATATTTCTATATAAACAATACATAAAAAACATTTAAAAATATAAAAAATAGTAACCCACCGGCATCGGGAACAGAGTCCAAGCTATCGGCGGTCAGGGCTCCAGAGAGAGGAGCTTCCTGACAATGCGAGCCGTGTCCAGAAGTACAGCTTTCTGAATCAAGCCTTTGATCCAGCTGCCTAACGAGAGCCTCCTGAGGTGTTGGTCGAGGCTCTTGGCTATTAAGCCATTGGCTGTCACGACTATCGGCACAATGACTGCTGAATCCTCCTCCCACATGTCGACAACCTCGTGAGCCAAGTCAAGATACTTAATTTGTTTATCTTTTTCGGCTTTCACGAGGTTCTCATCATGCGGGATGGTTATGTCAACAATCATTGCACGCCGCTCTGAAAGATCCATCATCACTATATCAGGCTTATTGGCAACAATAGTCCTGTCAGTGATCGATCCCAGTACAACGTGATATGGCCATTTTCGAGAACTGGGTCGGGCATATACCTGTAGTACGGCACCTCCGATTCCAGAAGGTTGTATTTGAGAGCAAGTTGCTGATGAATTTTCCTGGCTACATGGTTGTGTCTATGCAAGTACTCTCCGTTAGCTAGACGAGAACACCCGGAGATAATATGCCTTATTGATTCCCCCGGCCGGTGACATGCCCGACAGATGTCAACTGTGCCGTCTTTCACAATAAATCTCCGGTAATTGTTCGTCATCATAACTTCGTCCATAATTGCACATACAAAACCTTCAGTTTCCCCAAAAAGATCACTATTATTATTATTATTATAAACACATGACCAAATATAACATAACTTTACGTAATCATCATAGTAACAATACTGATGATGATGATGTGTTCCGACCGATTTCGGCTACGGTGACCACTTCGACTCCTAGCCGGTGATTTGGCGCTCATGCGCCCGAAGATGGCTTATGTAGCCTATCTTGGCGGTGAAACTGCGTGCACACTGAGGGCACGTAAGCACGCCGTCGACGTAGTTGTATGTGATGGCAGCAGGTGGGCGGGCCTTTAATTGGTCGCGTTTGGTATCGAGGTCAGCTTTGCGCTGCTCCTCAAACTCGCTTACTTGTCCGTACACCATACCGCGCTATTCTGACCAGTTTGCTGCCAAACGCTCCCATTCAGAGGGTTCTATATTGCATCTCTTCATGTGTCGTTTTAAGACATCCTTAAACCGAAGGAGTTGTCCGCCAAGCTTTCGCTTGCCCTCCTCCAGCTCAGAGAAGAAGATACGCTTCGCCACTCTGTCGACGAAATGAAATGAAATGAAATGAAATCGTTTATTAAGCAAGTAGGATCACCGATCACTTTTACACGTCATGTTTTTTTTTTTTCTTTTTTTTTTTTTAAACTAGATGAAGCCGGCATTTCCTAACTGACTACCTCTGAGAAGAAATAGCCGAAACAAACTCAGGGATCATCGTCTTTTTTAAAGTCCAGACATTAAAAATGAAAATGTTTACAATAATTTACGTTATAATTACGCATATTGCTTAATAACAATGCTTAACAGAGCGAGCAGCTCAGTCCCAAGCCTCTCTATCCTCTAAATAATCTGAGATTTTATAATACCCCTTTTTGCAAAGTTTGGCCTTTATATAGGTTTTATATCGTTTAATGGGTAAGTTTCGAATGTCCATGGGAAGCTTGTTGTAAAAGTGTATACATTGACCCATGAACGAGTTGCCTACTCTGTGGAGACGAGTGTGATGTACAGCAAGATTGTGTTTGTTCCTGGTATTTATATTATGAACTTCGCTTATTTTCTTAAAATTAGATATATTTTTATGTACATACATAAGATTTTCAAATATATATTGCGAAGCTACAGTCAGAATGTTCACCTCTCTGAATTTTTCTCTAAGAGAATCTCTAGGACCAAGGTTGTAAATGGCTCGAACAGCCGTTTTCTGTAAAACAAACATGGTATTGATGTCCGCACAAGTTCCCCAGAGAAGAATCCCATAAGTCATAAGACTATGAAAATAACTAAAATAAACAATTCTGGCTGTATTCACATCAGTTATCTGTCTAATTTTCTTAACAGCATAAGCGGCAGAACTGAGTCTACCCGACAGCTTCTCAATGTGAGGACCCCATTGTAACTTGGAGTCAATAGTCAATCCAAGAAAAACTGTCGACTCGACAGGGATCAACTCTACTCCATTCAGTTGAACATTGGTACTTAACTGCCTGACATTTGGCGTAGAAAATTTAATGAATTTAGTTTTTTTTCATTCAAAAGAAGGTTATTTACATTAAACCAATGTGCATTGTTAACTTCGTCAAAATTTGCTAGCTGACGCTTGACTTTAAAAATAAGAGAAGTGTGGCGCATTAAATAAGCCTCAATGCTCGCTAACATTGGCTCGTCGCAGGACTTCGGTATTTCGCACTCTGTCAGACCATTTGATCTTCATAATGGATCGGAGACATTTAAGGTGAAAACGATCTAGAGTACGTATGTGGTGGCGGTACACACACCACGTCTCAGCGGAATATAGAAGGTTTGGCAGCACAATTGCCATATATATGGATATTTTCGTAGCTAGCTTAAGGTCATGTAAGCAGAAGACCTTGGAACACAACTTGCCAAACTCTGCAGCTGCAGCTCCGACTCTGCTGTTGATCTCAGCATCAAGGTCACACTTAGAACTTATAGTGTTCCCCAGATAACGAAACTTGCCTACCTGCTTCAACACATCCTCACCTCCGTCTTGTTGACCCTGATTTTTAAGCCGTACTTACGGCAGGCTTGATGAAAAGCGGACATCAGCTGTTGTAGGCCGTCTTGGGATTTTGTCAAGAAGCACAAGTCATCAGCATACATGATATCAGTGCATGTGAGACTTTGGTGCGAGTTTTAAGTCTAGCCAGATTGAAAAGACCGCCGTCGGTGTGGAAGTGGATGCGAACTCCTTGCGAAACAATTTGTAAGACCTCTCCTACTACCACTGCAAAGTATAAGGCGATCATCACTGTGGAACTCCCCGAGTTGGTTAGTATCAAAAAGCCATTGCATGTGAATGGCTTTGTCATGCCACCACTTGTCTTTAGTCGACAGTTTTGAACATCTCAACGCTTCTTTGTCGCCTTCCATGCTGTCGCTAGAGATCCCGGTATTTGTCGAAAGCCGCTTGTAGAGCTTCATCATTTTCATCAAACCAATCTTCATTGTGACGGCGTGTTTTGCCAAGTACAGATGAAGCGGTAATCATGATATGAGATGACAAAGATCCCCAGGCAGCCTCGGTTTCACCTGCCTCATTAATCGGCAACAGCTTTTTAGATAACGCTTCAGCATTTTTCTCCCTCACCTCAGGTTTATTTAGCTTCTTTACGTTCAAAGACGGAAGCTTTTTTGTAGCAGACCTACGGGGAGGAAGGAGGCGAAGTCGTAGCTTAGTGACAACAAGTCGGTGGTCAAACAAACAGTGCGCATCCCTCATGGCACGGGTGATACGCACTTGGCTGAAATCTCTTTGCCTTACAATGGCATAGTCGATCAAATGCCAGTGCTTGGATCTTGGGTGCATCCATGTTGTCTTGTACTTGGCGGCAAGCCTGAACATAGTTTTCGTAATTGCCAAACCGTATTGAGCACAAAGACTGAGCAGCAACTGACCATTACTGTTCATGTTGCCAACTCCATGTCTACCCAGAACTCCAGGCCCAGCCTCATAGTCCCGACCAACCCTGGCATTGAAATCGCCTAGCAAAAGAATCTGCTCTTTGGCGCTTATGCTGTCGAGGCAAAGAAAAAGTTCCCCATAAAATTTGTCCTTGATGTCATCAGACTTGTCTAGCGTTGGAGCATAAACACTGATGACATTAAGGTGGTTATCCTTGTCTAGATGAAGGCGCAATGTGGTAACGCGGTCCGAGACATGTACAGGGTACTGCTCAAATCGCTTTATTAAGTGATTTTTGATGGCAAATCCTACACCTGATCGCCGAGCTTCAGAGGCAGCGGTACCTTTCCAAAAGAAAGTGGAGCCTCTACCTACTTCCACCAGCTCTCCTTCATCAGCAAGATGTGTTTCGCTGAGAGCAGCCACATCAACGTTGTAACGACGAAGTTCCCGAGCTACTATGGCGGTCCTGCGTTCAGGGCAGGCATTTCCATCTCGATCAAGAAGCGTTCTCACGTTCCACGCGCCGAATGTCATAATAGACGTTTGGTACCATATTTCTTGCGACGTCGATAACGATTTAAGTGATGCGATGGCAGCCGCGGTTACTACCACCTCTTACAGTGGGACGAGCTTTTCTTAGTTCACCTTTTCTAGCCCCTTCCCCGGCTGAACGAGGAAAGCAGTGCCTCCCTAAACAGGGCTGCTTTGTCATCCCGGGTGCTGCCGCATCCGCGCTGTCGTCCCAAATATGCAGCGCAAAAACGACCACGGCGTGTACTCACACCCCCGAGACTGCCTGAGTGCAGGTATCAGACTAAGCCCAGCTTGCATCAGGCCAGACCTCTCTACCTCTACCCATCGCCACAGGACTTTTGCGTACTCGGAGTCCAGTTTAACGGAAGCGGTCAGATGCGCAGGATATATTAAAGGTTCGCAAGCGTTCGCGCTAACACAGGCGCACACTCTTGACCTTCCCCTCCTTGGGCCAGTGGAACGGAGAACCGCTACGACTGGAGGCGGAGTCGGCTGCAGTGTCTGGCCAGCGGTGACTATACGCCCTCCACCGCCGTCCTAGGCTATCCACCTCGCCTTGCTGATCCGCCGAGTCCGCCAAATCACATTGCATATCTGCGTTGCGTTTTCCTTGAATGAATTTTGAAATAATCTTTTTTTTCCGCGAATTAATTTCAACACCCGAAATTTGGTAATTTTTAAAAAAGTAAGAACACCATTTTGACAGTATTATAATGAGCGATGCGATCACGTGCCGCGTACCCTGCCCCCCGTCGCCCGCGCATTGATTGCGTACCTATTGGATATTAAGTTACCTCTTTTTGCGAAATAATATTTATATGTTTAGGGATTTCTTTTTAAGTTTATCCCGGCTTTGTAGGCATTAGTAGAATCAGTTATCGATACATAACAATCTTTCATGGATCGTACAGGGTTTTCTTTACATACTGTATATTATAATAGGGTATTTGACTAAAAAAATCTAATTAGTCCGTCAGTCAGATTTCCAAAAAATACTAGACACGTATTTTTTATTTTATCAAATCAATAAAAATTGACAACTATAAAAGGCATCAAAGATCAGTAGTGGTGGCTGGTGACGTCACTGTTCGCTAAAAAGTGTAGCGTGCAGTGACGTCACACGAGTTTTCAACGCACTGTGTCGTCTTAATTTTTTGTTTATATGAAAAAAGAAAAATTTACGTGTCTAGTATTTTTTGGAAATCTGACTGACGGACTAATTAGTTTTTTTTAGTCAAATACCCTATTGTGTAAAAACTATTATGTCTTCTGTGTGTGAATAAATCTTCTCAAACCACAGTGGAGTCTGGTTTCAATCTGCAGAAAATTGTGACGTCAATCCCTTCTCTCTACATAGTTCAGTACAATCAAAAAGAATTCAGTCAATATGCACTTAATTAATAGGTACCTAATATAGTAGCCCATTAGTGGGTATAGAGTAGTAAAACAAGATCAAAATACAATTAAAATGTCAATTAAAATGTGAACTCCAATCTGAAACTGCTCATTTAAATGTTAAAATTTATTTTTGATTATTTTGTTTAGGTGATTCTAGGAGGTGGGCGCCGAGAGTTTTTGTCAAATTCTACTATTGACGAAGAAGGTTCAAGAGGCAAAAGATTAGATGGTAGGAATCTGATCGAAGAGTGGCAACAGAAAAAACAGTACCAAAACGTAAGTCACCGGTACGTGTGGAATCGGGAGCAGCTGATGGACGCTGCCGCCGAACTTCCCGAATACTTGCTGGGACTTTTTGAGGGCAGCCATATGCAGTACCACATGCAAGCGAATCCTGATACCGAACCGACACTAGCAGAACTCACTGAAGTAGCTATTCGCTCCCTAAGTCGCAATGACAAGGGATTTTTTCTGTTTGTGGAAGGAGGTCGTATTGATCACGCACACCACGACAACCTGGTGCAGATGTCGCTGGACGAGACCATCCAGCTGAGCGAAGCAGTGGCGCGCGCTGCCGAACTGCTGAGCGAGCAGGACTCGCTGCTCCTTGTGACCTCTGACCACGCGCACGTTATGAGCCTCAGCGGCTACTCGCAGCGCGGCCGTGATATCATCGGGCCGTCCGACGAGCACGGCGCCGATGACTTGCCCTACATGACGCTCTCGTACGCCAACGGACCCGGATACCGGCCGCACCGCGAGGACCTCACTCAGTACAACTATCGTAAGTAATACGTGTATATACAACGTTATTTGTTTTATATGCGAAACCCGAAACACGTGTCCAGTATATTAAAGTAAAGAATATTTGTACAAAATTCCAAAAAGATATCATGAAAAATCACAAAGTTATGAGCTTTTTATGTTACCTGCTTGTCCCAACAAAAATATGGTCAACGCGCCGCTCGGCCGCTCGCGACACTATTATCTGGTGTGACCTGCAATGTGTGCTCGGCAATCACACTGCAACATTTTTAAATATATTTGAGAACAAATATAACATGGTGTTAAAATTATTGTAATCGATTCAGTTGCTTATTCTGAACAAACTATATTAAGGTTACGTAAAAAGAAAAAATAAGGTTGTATGTTAGTATGTTTGATGAATACTTTCTTCAAAAGTCTTATCTCTTTTCAGATGACGTGAACTTTGTATTTCCTTCGCAAGTGCCGCTGGAATCAGAAACTCATGGCGGCGACGACGTGGCGGTGTTCGCACGCGGGCCGCACCACTCCATGTTCACGGGGCTGTACGAGCAGAGCCAGCTGCCGCACCTCATGGCGTACGCTGCTTGCATGGGGCCCGGCCGACACGCCTGCCATAACTAATATAATACTACATTACATATTTTCATCAATAAATCGACTTCCAAAAGGAGGAGCTTACATATTTCGACCGTATATCGAATCGTTTATGAACCGATTTTGATAATTCTTTTGTTTTTGGAAAGAAAATATTTCCAAGGTGGTCCCATCCATGGCCATCAGGGTTTGATGATGGAAGATCAGAAAAATAAAGGGTAAGAGCTTTCAAAAATCGTAGGGGCGACTAGTGCATTTGTAATTTTTTTCAATATGTATTTTAAAGCACTACAATTTAATAAAGGTGTGCGGTTTTAGCACAATTCTGCAGGGGTACGCTGTTAGTTGATTTGTGGACTATATTTTTCTGGAATTTGTGAGATGTATATGAGCACAAATGTCCGTAGCGTTGTTTTTGCTACTAACGTGAAACCAACAGTTCGGTTTCACGACTTCAGTTATCTAACTGACGCAGTTAGCCACGTAAGTTTTTAATTTATAAGGTGACGTTTGAAAAAACGATAAAATGACACTCGAATCGTTTAGAGCGGTTATAGGAAACTGAAAATCTTTTATGTTTTGTACGACCAAACTAATTAATTTAGAAAGCAGCACGCCCGCCTCTAATTCCAACCTAGGAGGAATCGACAAAGTTTTTGTTGGAGCGACCTTACTTTTACTAGTAAATAATCGAACCTTGGGCCAGGAAAAATTGTACGGTTTTTGCGCAACTCAGCGGAGGTACGCTGGTAGTTGATTTGTGGGCTGTATGTTTCTGAACTTTGTGAGATGTATGTGAGACGACGAGATATGTTTTTCCCGCTGCAATTACATGCACCACCAATCTTATCCATCCACGTACGTAGTTGGATGTCCAGATCACGCACGGCGCGCCGGCTGAGTTGTGGGTTCCTTAGCTTTCTAACACAGATCGAGGATGAGCTGGTACAAGCACGGGTACTATCAGCGTCCATAAACTGTCTAATATACGCAGTGAGGCACCATTAATTCATTAAATAACCGCCGAAATACGAAGTTACGTATTTTCCTTCTTGGGACCGTGTAGCAAGTGACTCGGTGCCAATCTCAACAGCGTCTGGTAGACAGAAGAAATTGATGGCTTTATTATTGGCTTGCCAATATACAGCAAAGATTGAACAAAAGGTTGTAATGTGATAGAAATTAACCGTATTAGATACATGGAAATAGTAAACGAGTAAATAAAAGCCATGATAATGATTCAGTCAAGTTATATTTATCAGCTATAAAATCTCACTACCATTATGTTGTTAGGTTACACACTATCACAAGGTTATATCATATTAAAGAGTAATTAGCAACCTTCCAACAGTAATAGAATAGTTTATCATAGTTTGTCTTATATAGAAATTACACTCTGTAGTGAAGCTACAGTTTTTAGCAAGAATAAATAAAAATGCAAACAAAACATTATAATTCAACTTCCAATAACCTACAACGTGGCCACCACACAATAACACCCAGGAAATCCCCCTTATCCTCTTTTCCAAATATATTTCACAAATTTTTCAGTATTTTAGTTTTTTTCAAAATCTCCGAAAAATCCGCACAGACAGCCCTCTAACTTTTTAAATCATAGTTTCGTTTCTAGTTAGAAATAATGCTACAAAGTATAAAAAAAAGGCGTGTGGCACTCGGAGACTGCCGCGGTAAAGCTATTGCATAGCCTTTTTTATCAACTATAACTTGCAATTATTATTATTTATTTATTTTATTTATACAGTAATTTTTCCTTTGTTTTTTTTTCTTTGATATCAATTCAAGTTTTCTTTCTGTTTTGTAATTTATTTATTTTTTACCAGCAACTTCATCAAAAGAGTGCGAAAAATGGTGACGATTAAGCGACTAAACTATATTCAATGTTTTCTGTTCGACTTTGATAAAGAGATAGAAAGAAGCTAAGCAATAGCTTAAAAATTACGTCATGTTCGTTATCACACCCATGTCAGAATGTCATGAAATATGATGTCGGCCATCTTGGATTTCAAAAATGAAATCATTTTCGTGATCAGTAGGCCTAGTATGAGTTTTCAATACGAAACTCGTTCGATCGTATCGAGCGCGTTTGACGCTCTCATTGGTTGAGAGTTCTTACGAGTTTCGTATTGAAAACTCATACTAGGCCTACAGCACCTTGAGTTTTGGCGGGAAAGTCAAGCTGAGTGTCACGCTCGTTTTTCATTGGACTTTTAAAATTATTTATATTGTTGTTTACTAAATAAAAGTGCGTGATTTATGTAGTAAAAAGTGCATTTAGTAAATAGTTCATAAAGAACAGTGAAATATCGCTGCATAGTGGCCACATCATGACTTTGTCCCAAACCTCACTCGTAAGACGGGTCACGCGGCCGTCTTTTTCGACATGAATAATTCATAATTACGTGGCATTGGCTAAATGCACAAACCGTGCGAAGCCAAAAAATAAAGAAATAAAGAAAAAACCCATGAAATCTATTATATTATCACTCGAGTCAGTAAGCATGTAAAATGAGAAAACTAACATAGAACGATCCGTGTGAGAACTAAACGATCACTATTACACAACAACACTGATACCTTTGAGAAAGCAGACTTCCTCTACAATAGGGCAATTCCTCCGTAAGGTCTGTCTATGCTATTACTTATAATCTCTGTCATTGTGTGCTGTTTCGGTGCAATCGCAAGACCGGCCGGGCACTGAGGGGCAGGCAAAACAGCTATAGTATCCTTATGACTCCACCAACTGGTATTTCGTTGACTCGGAAACGGCGCACAGGGAGCACCACGAAATATACTCAAAGACTCCGAGGTTCTTTTTCAATATACCCCACTGTTTTGTCGTGGTGGCCTAGTGGGTAAAACACCAGCCTCTCAAGTATGAGTGCGCGGGTTCGATTCCAGGTCAGGCAAGTACCAATGTAACTTTTCTAAAGTTATATGTACTTTCTAAGTATATCTTAGACACCAATGACTGAAGGCGAAGGAAAACATCTTGAGGAAACCTGGGCTTTATAAGTCTGAAATCGCCAACCCGCATTGAGCAAGCGTGGTGACTACGCTCAATCCTTCTCTGTATGAGAGGAGATCTGTGCCCAGCAGTGGGACGATAAAAAGGTTGTTGATGATGAACGGCGTCGGTGTCGAATTATTTGTTATCAATTTAATATTTTCGAGCTGATCTTTAGTAACATAATCACTTCTGATTGCGTTAACATCTGACCGTAGAATTAATAAATCCTTCATCAACTTCTTTACGTACGTTCTACGTAGTCAAAGCAAACTGGTGGCAATTTGTGAAGGTCATATGCCACAAAAACTGGGATTGTTCGGGATCCGTGATTTTAAACACCGTAATCGTATATTTTAGGTCTTTCTGCTTTTTGTTCTTACGCCTCGATACATGTTTTTGTCTTGTCTTCGTAGAAACAAACAATAACTTTTTTGCCTCATCAATGTCTTCCTCAGAAAAAGCCGACGAGCATATTTTTATTAAACTTTCGTTGTTTCGTTTCGGAGATAACAATATTACAACTCGTACACTTAAATGTACTCGTATTAACATTGTTCACCGACATCTTTCTGTAATATTTTATTTAATAAAAACTTCAACTTCAACTCTTGATCTGGTCCCTGTGGATAGATACCACATTTTTGCCAATAACACGTGTAACAAATTATAGAAATTCTTTAAAAAAATATTTCACAATAATGGCGGATATCGCCAATAACAGTTGAAAAAACGGCCGCGTGAGCACTTTTTACTCTATAAAATCACGCGCTTTTATTTAGTAAACAACACTATAAATAATTTAAAAGTCCAATGAAAAATTAGCGTGACATTCATCTTAGCTTTTCCGTTAAAAAAAAAGCTATTTTATAAAAATTAATTTGAATAAAAGTGCTTAATAATTAATTATATGAAAGTTTTTAAGGTAGCCATGACAACGTCGATGACGTCTATGACATATCTCTATAGAAGACCTATTTCAGAGAGAAAATTAATCGCAAGTTTAGCACATCGCGGCTATCAGTAACATGGCAAGTGTGTAGAACTGAGTTCGCGCCCTGCAATATGCATGCTCTTTTTGAAAATCTATAAATTGTTTTCAAAAGATGTAGTCGCACGCACACTAACATACCGTGCCGAAGACTACCGAACTGAAACGACGTTAGACGATGCGATGTACGGCCTTCAAGCCACACCTCCGTGCCCGTCGGAGTGGGGAGCGTGAGGTTTTTTCGTTACGGAATTTCTGGATTCGGTCCCCACGCCCGACCCGCGATAGAAGCTATGCAATAGCTTAAAAAAATAATTGAATTTTACACCAAATAAATCTAGACTAATATTTTGGAATAGTTCAAAGAAATTATCAATGAATAATAAAACAATTATTTATAACAAATTACCTTCTGGTCAATTACCACCGGCCTACCTCAGCGATACTTATTCATCAGCCTACCTCAGCGATACTTATTCACCGGCCTACCTCAGCGATACTTATTCATGAGACTAGGGTATGTTCTGCATGAAGTATTGATTGGAATAAAACAAATGTAGTTCAGTCTTCTCAAGAGTTTTAATTAAGTTCTTTGCGCAGACACGCCTGACACTATTATGCAGCAGTTGCTAAGATTCTGCTGTTGGAAAATATCAAAGGGTTAAACATTTACAATGGGTATGTCACATTAGCCTAAATTAGGTCGATCCATGGATCCGACGTCGCAGCCAGCGTCTCCAGCCTGTGCGATCCTTATAGACTTCCCATGCACGTGTGTTCAAAACCAGTTGGCCTCAAAACAGCGTGGCATCAACGGGCCTGTACGCAGCTTATGCCATTCTTAAGGAGATATTTTTTTTGCTATAGGAACTATTATTAAATTAATAAAATAAGCTATTCAACCCTGTCAACAAAAAAACTATGTAAGTTCCTCTATGGACAAGTTTCAAACCGCATGGTGTTAAGAGTTAAATCAATGTTCTACATACACATTCTATATATTTTAATTCTTAATTAGATCAGAGGTTACGAAAAAAACTCTGCTTTTAAACAATTCAATTCAATTCAATTTTTGATTAATGGCCTTTGTGAGAGAGACGCCACAATTTTGCCAATATCACGTGCGAACGATTAATAAACCATCAAACGCTGGAGAGTATTTAGCGCGAATTTAAATAATAATAATATATTTCTTGTTAAGTTAAAATAAAAAAATATTTCTTCGCAGATTGACAGTTAGGTAGTAACATCACAGATTATGGATACGACGGACAGTGAAGGAACAGTGAGAAAAAAAAGTTACAGTTTAAGTTTATTAATTTCAATAAATTTGCATAGTTTGAATATAAAACGTGTAAACACAAAAGGAAGTAGACATTTGACCGAGGTAGGACGAAGAATATGAGGGGGAATGATTTCATGAAAGGAGAAGTGTAATTTAGGACAGGAGAAAAATAAATGGTCCACGTTTCCTTCATCCAAACCACATTCACAAAGAGAGTTATCCTTAATCCTAAGTTTGGCCAAGAAATGGGGAGAGCAACAATGATTTAACCGTATACGACAGATAGTTGAGGTTGTGGATTTTTTGCCCAATTAATGCTTAAAAAACCAAGGTTTGTGGGGTATTTCAGGTTGAATATCTCCATAAAATTTACCCTTTACGGTTTTAGAGATTTGCCATACTTTGGACCAAGATTTAAACAAACTTAGAGGAAGAGAAGTACAACAATCATGGGAATAAATTTCAGAGTGGGAAAGAGCGCCAGTGAGAACAAGATTTTTGGCGCAAGAATTAGCTGACTCATTACCAAGAATACCGACATGACCAGGAATCCAGCCTATGACGACATGATTGCCAAGTTCATGACATTTGAACAGCAAATCTCTGATTTTAAGAATTATAGGGAATCTTGACTTAGATCTAAAAGGATTAGATAGAATGGCTTGAAGGCAACTTTTTGAGTCAGAGAAAATTATGGAGTTATTCAATTTATGTGACATAACAAAGGAAATGGCTTCGAAAAAGGCAACTAATTCACCTGTAAAGACGGATGTAACTGAAGGACACTTATAATTTAGAATAATTTTTGTATGAGGGATCCAAACTGCAACTCCTACCGGGCTATCATCAAAGGATTTGGAGGCGTCAGTAAGTAAAGTAGTCCAGTTCTTATAATTAGAGGACACTTTTTGCACAAATGTCTTATACGGTTCGAGGGTATTTTTGCTAATTCCAAAGTCTAAAACGACCTCCGGTTGGAATATCAAGGCATTATAAGGCACCGAGTATAGATAAAAATAGGGTTTTGAAAAAGTGGACTAGGAAGACGCGTGAATTGAAGGTAGGCACGAAGAAGTCAAGGAAGCTCAATATTAGAACGATGACGATACGAATCAAAGATGGATGATAATTGGTCCAGTTTACCAAGAAGAGGATGATCAGAATTTTGCACAAGTTTAAAAATAAATCTATTTGCCAAAACTTGTCTTCGAATTGAGAGCGGAGGTTCAACACACTCAACTTGCATGGCATTAATTGGGGACGACTTCATCGCTCCTAGAATAATACGTAAACACTTTGTCTGAATTTTATCGAATTTTGGAGTCCAGATTTGTTACAAGGGTCTAATAGAAACATGCCATAGTCAAAATGACTACGAACTATAGCATTGTAGATCAGTTTTTGAGTATATGGGTGAGCACCCCACCAAATCCCAGAGAGTGAACGAAGAACATTAACGTTTCTTTCGCATTTTTGAAAAACAAAGTTAGTGTGGGGAATACTGGATAATTTTGTATCTAAACAAACTCCTAAAAATTTAACATTATCCACCCGAGAGATATTTTCGCCGTTAACTTTAATGTCAACAAGTGGAATAATCTTTTTTTTTTGTAAACACTACCACAGAGCTCTTAGAGGCTACTAAGGATAAGCCATGCTGTGAGAGCCAATCGGATAGATAACCCAGAGCGGAGTTTAGACGGGAACTAGCCTCGTTTAGAGATTTACCAGAAAAGTATGAAGCTAAATCATCAGCATATTGCAATAATTGACAAAATGAATCTACAGAAAGGTGTAAATCGAAAGTATAAAGGCTGAATAGGAGAGGACTCAAAACTGAACCTTGCGGTAAGCCTTTCTGAGTACTTGGATAACAAAATGAAACGACCGCGACAACTTTGCTATAGACCGTATATTAACAGACTAAAGGACTTATCTAATGTTCGCTACATCTAACAATGAAAAATTAACAAAAGTTTAAATGTAATCATAATTATATGCAAATCTGAAAAAAATTAAAAAATGACAGTTGAGTCTCTTCACTGGTTTCTGTGTCCTTCTGGGAAGACTCACGGGTGACACAGATGGCGATAGCAATTTAGGCGAGGATTGTTCTGAAGGAACACTGCCTTCATCGCTCTGGTTAATATTTCCTGCCTCTTCATTAGTGTCTGGTATCGTTACTTTTTAACCCCCTTATCTAGCGGCTCGACAACATTCTCTTCATCCCGCTAACTCTCATCAGCGTGCTGCCTGTCATCATCTCCTTCCGGACAGGTAACATCAGAAAATCGAGGCCTACGAGGCATTTGATCTATGTGTCTTTTATAAGATTGACCGCTATCCGCCTCTACTGAATATCTGCGCAAACTGTCCACACCTCGTACGGTGTCCTTCACCCACTTATCTCCAGAGCCATGCTCTCGAGCCCAAACTGAATCCCCCTCTTTGAAATCCCGTGGAGTACCACCAGCGTATTCAATTTACGTCTCTGGGCTTCGTGTACTCTGTCTTTGACAACACCATCAGTACGAAACAAATCTAGCCTTGAGCGTAATGTCCGCCTTTGCAAAAGCATGGCTGAAGTTGTACTATGCACCGTATTGCGGTATGCTAATAGGAAGGTTTGTAAAGCCGTATCAATATCTACCTGATCCCTATACGCTTTCCCGATAGCTCGTTTGCATAACTTTACTGCGTTCTCTGCTGCGCCGTTTGAGGACGGGTGGTAAACAGGTGAAAAATTTTGTTTAATACCGTTATTTCTCAGGAAATTTTTAAATTCTGTACTGGTAAATGGTGGGCCCTGATCGGAAACTAATTCTTCCAGTAAACCAAACCTCGCGAATATAGATCTTAATACTTTTATAACATTATAAGCATTAGTACGTTTCATCTCAAATACTTCTATCCACTTGGAGGTAGAATCAATTTTTACGAAAAATGTTAAACCCTTGTATGGACCTAGGAAATCAATGTGAAGCCTACTCCAGGGGCGCGTGTGATATGGCCACGGTTGTATCGAAGCCCGCCGCGGGACGTCCGCCTCCGCCGCGCAAGTCTCGTACTGTTTGCACATCGTTTCCACTGCCCCGTCTATGTTAGGCCACCACACGTAACTACGAGCTAGGCTCTTTGTCTTGACTATGCCCATGTGACTACTGTGGAGTTGTTTTAATACACTATTTTGTAATGAAAGGGGTTTGACCATACGGTAACCCCACATTTAGCATCATATTCCGTGTATAATTCGTTACGTCTTTTAAAATAGGGTTGAATCAATTCATTCGAACAAGTTAGAGGCCACCCGGATTGAGTATACCAAAATATTCTACCATCTTTACTAGTAAAATGGTTAAAAATCTTCTACAAAATTAACATATATAAGTCTTTTCATTCCGCTTTCCTACATTATTAACATCTCTACATGGCAACCGAGACAACGCGTCCGCGCAGTTCTTTTTGGACGAAACATACTCTATATCGTAGTTATAGCCCGCTAATAGGACCGCCCAACGTTGTAATCTGGACGCGGCCATTATCGGGATCCTTGCCTTATTTCCAAAAATGTAAGTCAAAGGTTTATGATCAGTTCTCAATATAAACTTGCGCCCATATAGATACTGGTGAGATTTCCGAATTCCCAAAACAATAGCGAGTGCCTCTCTGTCTATCTGTGAGTAAGCGCGCTCGGCCTGCGTCAGCGAGCGCGACGCGTACGCCACTGACCGCTCGCCCCGCGATAACGTGTGCGATATCACTGCACCTATACCTACGCTGCTCGCATCCGTCGTCAATATTATTGGTAATTCTGGTGTATAATGCATTAGAACTTCACTACTAGTTAATAGATATTTAACTTTGCTGAATGCATCTTGACACTCCTTACTCCAATTGTACTGAACACCCGCTCTGGGTAGGTTATAAAGTAGTGCTAAAACTGTACTAACATTTTTTTTAAGCTATTGCATAGCTTCTATCGCGGGCCATGAGCGCGGGGACCGAATCCAGAAATTCCGTAACGAAAAAACCTCACGCTCAACACTCCGACGGGCACGGAGGTGTGGCTTGAAGGCCGTACATCGTCTAACGTCGTTTCAGTTCGGCAGTCTTCGGAACGGTATGTTTGTGTGCGAGCGACTACATCTTTTGAAAACAATTTATAGATTTTCAAAAAGAGCATGCATATTGCAGGGCGCGAACTCAGTTCTACACACTTGCCATGTTACTGATAGTCGCGATGTGCTAAACTTGCGATTAATTTTTTCTCTGAAATAGGTCTTCTATAGAGATATGTCATAGACGTCATCGACGTTGTCATGGCTACCTTAAAAACTTTTCATATAATTAATTATTAAGTACTTTTATTCAAATTAATTTAGTAGTGTTTTTATAAAATAGCTTTTTTTTTAACGGAAAAGCTAAGATGAATGTCACGCTAATTTTTCATTGGACTTTTAAATTATTTATAGTGTTGTTTACTAAATAAAAGCGCGTGATTTTATAGAGTAAAAAGTGCTCACGCGGCCGTTTTTTCAACTGTTATTGGCGATATCCGCCATTATTGTGAAATATTTTTTTAAAGAATTTCTATAATATGTTACACGTGTTATTGGCAAAAATGTGGTATCTATCCACAGGGACCAGATCAAGAGTTGAAGTTGAAGTTTTTATTAAATAAAATATTACAGAAAGATGTCGGTGAACAATGTTAATACGAGTACATTTAAGTGTACGAGTTGTAATATTGTTATCTCCGAAACGAAACAACGAAAGTTTAATAAAAATATGCTCGTCGGCTTTTTCTGAGGAAGACATTGATGAGGCAAAAAAGTTATTGTTTGTTTCTACGAAGACAAGACAAAAACATGTATCGAGGCGTAAGAACAAAAAGCAGAAAGACCTAAAATATACGATTACGGTGTTTAAAATCACGGATCCCGAACAATCCCAGTTTTTGTGGCATATGACCTTCACAAATTGCCACCAGTTTGCTTTGACTACGTAGAACGTACGTAAAGAAGTTGATGAAGGATTTATTAATTCTACGGTCAGATGTTAACGCAATCAGAAGTGATTATGTTACTAAAGATCAGCTCGAAAATATTAAATTGATAACAAATAATTCGACACCGACGCCGTTCATCATCAACAACCTTTTTATCGTCCCACTGCTGGGCACAGATCTCCTCTCATACAGAGAAGGATTGAGCGTAATCACCACGCTTGCTCAATGCGGGTTGGCAATTTCAGACTTATAAAGCCCAGGTTTCCTCAAGATGTTTTCCTTCGCCTTCAGTCATTGGTGTTCAAGATATACTTAGAAAGTACATATAACTTTAGAAAAGTTACATTGGTACTTGTCTGACCTGGAATCGAACCCGCGCACTCATACTTGAGAGGCTGGTGTTTTAACCACTAGGCCACCACGACAAAACAGTGGGGTATATTGAAAAAGAACCTCGGAGTCTTTGAGTATATTTCGTGGTGCTCCCTGTGCGCCGTTTCCGAGTCAACGAAATACCAGTTGGTGGAGTCATAAGGATACTATAGCTGTCTTGCCTGCCCCTCAGTGCCCGGCCGGTCTTGCGATTGCACCGAAACAGCACACAATGACAGAGATTATAAGTAATAGCATAGACAGACCTTACGGAGGAATTGCCCTATTGTAGAGGAAGTCTGCTTTCTCAAAGGTATCAGTGTTGTTGTGTAATAGTGATCGTTTAGTTCTCACACGGATCGTTCTATGTTAGTTTTCTCATTTTACATGCTTACTGACTCGAGTGATAATATAATAGATTTTATGCGTTTTTTCTTTATTTTTTGGCTTCGCACGGTTTGTGCATTTAGCCAATGCCACGTAATTATGAATTATTCATGTCGAAAAAGACGGCCGCGTGACCCGTCTTACGAGTGAGGTTTGGGACAAAGTCATGATGTGGCCACTATGCAGCGATATTTCACTGTTCTTTATGAACTATTTACTAAATGCACTTTTTACTACATAAATCACGCACTTTTATTTAGTAAACAACATTATAAATAATTTTAAAAGTCCAATGAAAAACGAGCGTGACACTCAGCTTGACTTTCCCGCCAAAACTCAGGGTGCTGATCACGAAAATGATTTCATTTTTGAAATCCAAGATGGCCATCATATTTCATGACATTCTGACAGTGATAACGAACATGACGTCATTTTTAAGCTATTGCTTAGCTTCTTTCTATGTCTTTATCAAAGTCGAACAGAAAACATTGAATATAGTTTAGTCGCTTAATCGTCACCATTTTTGCACTCTTTTGATGACGTTGCTGGTAAAAAATAAATAAATTACAAAACAGAAAGAAAACTTGAATTCATATCAAAGAAAAAAAAAAAACAAAGGAAAAATTACTGTATAAATAAAATAAATAAATAATTATAATTGCAAGTTATAGTTGATAAAAAAAAGACGTGTGGCACTCGGGGACTGCCGCGGTAAAGCTATTGCATAGCATTTTGTATCAATTTATGCAATTATAATTATTTATTTATTTTATTTATGCAGTATTTCTTTTTCTTTGATATTAATTCAAGTTACACTTTTTGAGCGTGGTGACCGATAAGAAAACAAATTTTTCTTTTATTAAATAAATAAATAATACTGCATTTGTGTGAATAATAAAATGTATGTATATAGAGTACTCACTCATTTTCTTTCACTATTTTTTTGTGACTTTCTTCATTAATAATAAATGCACTTTGTTCATTCATATTCAAAACACTTTATACACAAATTTTACAAGTACAGTTATCACTCGAGTCAGTAAGCATGTAAAATGAGAAAACTAACATAGAACGATCCGTGTGAGAACTAAACGATCACTATTACACAACAACACTGATACCTTTGAGAAAGCGGACTTCCTCTACAATAGGGCAATTCCTCCGTAAGGTCTGTCTATGCTATTACTTATAATCTCTGTCATTGTGTGCTGTTTCGGTGCAATCGCAAGACCGGCCGGGCACTGAGGGGCAGGCAAGACAGCTATAGTATCCTTATGACTCCACCAACTGGTATTTCGTTGACTCGGAAACGACGCACAGGGAGCACCACGAAATATACTCAAATACTCCGAGGTTCTTTTTCAATATACCCCACTGTTTTGTCGTGGTGGCCTAGTGGTTAAAACACCAGCCTCTCAAGTATGAGTGCGCGGGTTCGATTCCAGGTCAGGCAAGTACCAATGTAACTTTTCTAAAGTTATATGTACTTTCTAAGTATATCTTGGACACCAATGACTGAAGGCGAAGGAAAACATCTTGAGGAAACTTGAGCCTTATAAGTCTGAAATCGCCAACCCGCATTGAGCAAGCGTGGTGATTACGCTCAATCCTTCTCTGTATGAGAGGAGATCTGTGCCCAGCAGTGGGACGATAAAAAGGTTGTTGATGATGAACGGCGTCGGTGTCGAATTATTAGTTATCAATTTAATATTTTCGAGCTGGTCTTTAGTAACATAATCACTTCTGATTGCGTTAACATCTGACCGTAGAATTAATAAATCCTTCATCAACTTCTTTACGTACGTTCTACGTAGTCAAAGCAAACTGGTGGCAATTTGTGAAGGTCATATGCCACAAAAACTGGGATTGTTCGGGATCCGTGATTTTAAACACCGTAATCGTATATTTTAGGTCTTTCTGCTTTTTGTTCTTACGCCTCGATACATGTTTTTGTCTTGTCTTCGTAGAAACAAACAATAACTTTTTTGCCTCATCAATGTCTTCCTCAGAAAAAGCCGACGAGCATATTTTTATTAAACTTTCGTTGTTTCGTTTCGGAGATAACAATATTACAACTCGTACACTTAAATGTACTCGTATTAACATTGTTCACCGACATCTTTCTGTAATATTTTATTTAATAAAAACTTCAACTTCAACTCTTGATCTGGTCCCTGTGGATAGATACCACATTTTTGCCAATAACACGTGTAACAAATTATAGAAATTCTTTAAAAAAATATTTCACAATAATGGCGGATATCGCCAATAACAGTTGAAAAAACGGCCGCGTGAGCACTTTTTACTCTATAAAATCACGCGCTTTTATTTAGTAAACAACACTATAAATAATTTAAAAGTCCAATGAAAAATTAGCGTGACATTCATCTTAGCTTTTCCGTTAAAAAAAAGCTATTTTATAAAAACACTACTAAATTAATTTGAATAAAAGTACTTAATAATTAATTATATGAAAAGTTTTTAAGGTAGCCATGACAACGTCGATGACGTCTATGACATATCTCTATAGAAGACCTATTTCAGAGAGAAAATTAATCGCAAGTTTAGCACATCGCGACTATCAGTAACATGGCAAGTGTGTAGAACTGAGTTCGCGCCCTTCAATATGCATGCTCTTTTTGAAAATCTATAAAATTGTTTTCAAAAGATGTAGTCGCACGCACACAAACATACCGTGCCGAAGACTGCCGAACTGAAACGACGTTAGACGATGTACGGCCTTCAAGCCACACCTCCGTGCCCGTCGGAGTGGGGAGCGTGAGGTTTTTTCGTTACGGAAATTCTGGATTCGGTCCCCGCGCTCAAGGCCCGCGATAGAAGCTATGCAATAGCTTAAAAGGCTATGCAATAGCTTTACCGCGGCAGTCTCCGAGTGCCACACGCCTTTTTTTTTTTTTTTTTTTTTTTTTTTAGTAATTATAAACTAGCGCTTGACCGCAAACCCGCCTGATGGTAAGCAGTGATGCGATCGTTGATGGTAAAGCGTGCTAGTTTATTAAGAGCCTATTCACTCAGAAAAACCGAGCGAATACGAAGGAAGACGGCAGTTGAGCGAGGTGATGCAATGTTAAACCCAACAACACGACCAACGATGCTGCGCCAAAGGGAGATTGATGTGAAGACCCTCCACGACCAAACTCCCAACACAACAACATTAGGCGCATCGTACTCGGCACACATCGCAACACAACTGCTCAGACCCGTCCTCCGTACGGCTTCACCAGACATCATGCCGGAACACGACAAATCGCTTGGCGGCAAGACTTTGTCTGGTGGGTGGTAACTTCTGCCGGCGGCTGATGTTATGGCCTACCACCGAGTAAACATTCTTAATGAACTTGCCATAGTACATGACCATATCGATAAAAGCTCTCAACTCGGATATGTTCGTAGGCGCTGGTATTTTAACTATAGCCTTAACCTTATCTGGACTCGTGTGAATGCCATCTTTACTAATTGTATGCCCTAAATAATCAACTGACTCAGCAAAGAATACACATTTCTCTTTCTTTACCCTCAGGTAATATTTTTTTAAACGATCAAACACCTTACATAAATTTTGTAAGTATGTTAGACTGCTTAGTAGATCCTGTGATAATAATATCATCCAAGAAAATACCTACTTGTGGTATATCCACAAACAATTGCTCTAAACGTCTTTGAAAAATACCTGGGCTTGACGAAAGCCCATAAATCAGCCGATTATAAATAAACCTTTATGGGTATTAATCACTGTACACTAGGAAATCCTAGTGTCATCTAACTCAAACTGAGCGTACGCCTGGGACAAATCAATTTTACTAAAGTGTTCACCTCCCCTTAACCGAAGCAGCAGCTCCTCTACCCTAGGTAGCGGATAACGGTCAACTTCTATAACTTTATTCAGTGTCAATTTATAATCTGCACAAATTCTAATGTTGCCGTCCTTCTTGACGACCGGTACGATTGGGGTTGCCCAGTCCGAACGCTCCACCGGTGAGAGAATGCCGTCGAGCTGCAGCTGGGCCAGCGCTCTCTCGACAGGCTCGCGCAACGCGTAGGCTAGCATGAACACAGGCCGCGCGCCATCGCGCACATGCACGCTCACCCGGTGAATCGGCCCAGACCGGCCGCAAACACCTCACAGTATTTGGAACTGAAGGCATGCAAATCGGATACGTCATTCTTATACATAGTCACATTGTTACATTCGTAATTTACTATGGGTAATTGTATTTTTAATTCGGCCATCCATTGCCGTCCTAAAAGAATAGTTTTCCCATTTTCCACAACAAATAACTCTAATGTCTTGCACATATCTTTGTACTTAACAGTAGGTAATATTACTCCAATAGGTTTAACTAACTCCCCCGTATAATATTTAAGTGTTAACTGACTATTCTTTAGAGTTAAATTTTTAAATAATCTTATGTAACCTTCCCAACTTATGCATGAGATAGCACTACCTGTGTCACATTCCATTTTTATATTTTTACCATTTGTTAAATGTAGAAATGATGGAAAAAGGGTGTACTCAATCCCCACGCTATCCAATAACAGAAATCAATATTTCATAAACGATAGTACCGGACGGCTCGATAGATGGCGTTGGGATCGAGTTACATCTCGCTATGGTTTCGTTACCGGCAAGTAATATAATGCTAATCTAAACAAAATAAAATCTTCTGTCTCGCTCTGAGGTACTTCGTTTCATTCGAGTAACCAAAGTGTACATGGTCCTTACGAGCCGAAGGCTTTTTTGGAAGAGCACAAGTATTAGTTATCACTACTCGATACGAGGTGGCGCTAGTTGTCGGTTGGTCTGGGACTTCGAAAATTCCCTATTTATTGGGACTTAGAAAAATTACGCTGAACCGAACTTATACATTTTCTATCTTGTTGAGACTTAGTGAATTTATCTTTTACTGGACTTAGAAAAATTCTTATTGATTGACACTTACAAAAATAGCGTTGAAAGACAACATGGAAAAGGAATTGAGAAGGTTGAAGGATGTCAAAGGACAGATTGAGAAGGGCTATATCAACTTTAAAAAGTCTTCGAAAGACCGGATAAATTATAATTATGTGGATACACGTCTAGAGATGTTAGAGACTCAATTCAAGCATTTTACGGTAAAATACGAAGTAGTAGTAGGCGAATGTGAAAGTGAAGAATTATATACATTCTTTCAGGAAGATGTTTATGAAAAGGCGTATGAAACGTATTTATTGTACAAAGTTGAATTAAAAAATGCTCTGTCTCAATTAAAGGTTCACAGTTCCAATAAAGAAGTTTGCGATGTTTCATCTGATAGTGTGGTAAGATTGCCAAAAATAGTTTTACCTACTTTTAGCGGAAAATACACAGAGTGGTCATCCTTTCGAGACTTGTTCCTATCATTAGTCCATAATAATAAAAAACTTGATGACGTCCAACGTCTCCACTATTTAAAAACCCAGCTGTCAGGTGAAGCAGAACAACTTATAAGACATGTCCCTATAACTGATCTAAACTATAAGAATTGTTGGGAAATGTTAGAACATAGGTTTAATAATAAGAAATTTATGTCCACATGTATTTTAAACCGACTCTTTGGCCAACGTAATATTGGAAGCGAATCATCGAAGGCACTTAAAGATTTGCTTGACGTTACAAGTGATTGTTTGCATGAACTTACCAATATCGGGATTGATGTTAGCTCGTGGGATGTGATTATTGTTTATATTGCAAGTTTGAAGTTGGACTTAGAATCTAGGAAGCAATGGGAACTACATGTTAGCAAATCCTCCGACGATCTACCCTCTTTTAAACAGCTTTGCGAGTTTTTAGAGACGCGTTTTCGTGCCCTAGAATGTGTTGAGCCTAAACATACATGAAAAGGCGATAATAAGTCGACATCTCACGCTAAAGTAATGCATGGTACTACTAATGTTTCATGTCCACATTGTTTTGAAGGCCACAAGCTCAGCAACTGTAAGAAGTTTAGTCGACTAGATACTGACGGACGTCGTGCCATTTCACAATCTTTGGGAGTCTGTTTTAATTGTTTGGGAAGTCATCATACTTCAAAATTTTGTCGTGTTCTTTCAAAATGCCGTATATGTCAGCGGAAGCATCATACGTTATTACATCCTAAGAACCCTGTTGGAGCCAGTGGGGCTGCTACATCAGTGGACCCTGTCACTCCACCTGAACGTACTTCAGAGCCAGTACATGATGTTAGTACAAATATAGCAACTCATTTTGTGAATAGACAAGCTCAGGGTCAAGTCTTGTTAACCACGGCTTTAGTAAAGGCCGAATCGCAAAATGGGTCCTCTAAAATTTTGAGAGCGTTGTTGGATCAAGAATCACAAGCATCCTTCATAACTGAGGCAGCAGCGCAATTACTTCGTTTAAAGAGAGTAGTTTCAAAGACTACTATTGCAGGTTTAGGAGGTGGTAATAGCAACATCGTTTCTAAACATGTGGTGAATATTAATATACAATCGTTGCATGATTCCTCTTTTACCATGAAGGTTACTGCGCATGTACTAAGCTCACTGACCTCAGTTATGCCAGATACAGATTTTGAACTTGAGGATTGGCCAGAAATCCACAGTATACGTCTGGCAGATCCAAAGTTCAACTGTCCTAATAAGATCGACATTTTATTAGGAGCTGAAACATATTGTCGTATTTTAAAGGAAGGTCTGATCAAGAGCCCAGCAGGCTCTCCGGTCGCACAAGACACGCATTTAGGTTGGATTGTGTCAGGCCATGTTAGTAACGATTGCTAGGTTTAGAAAGGAAGTTGGATAGGGATCACGAATTAAAACAACAGTATACTGATGTGATAAAAGAGTATTTATTGCTGGGCCATATGGAGAAAACTATCGACGAGGCTGAAAGAAATAAAAGTGATGCAGTTTATCTGCCCCACCACGCAGTGGTTAGACAAGATAAACTGACCACTAAAGTAAGAGTGGTTTATGACGCGTCATGTAAGGGGACAAACGGAGTTTCCTTAAATGACACCTTAATGGTAGGACCCACTCTTCAGATTGATTTGAGACATATTGTCATGAGATGGCGACAACATCCAATTTGTCTGGCAGCCGACATAATAAAAATGTATCGCCAAATCAAAGCAGCTCGATCGGATGCAGATTTCCAAAGAATTGTCTGGAGAGAGGATCCTGACAAGGTGATAGAGGACTTCCGACTCCTGACTGTCACTTTTGGCACGTCATGCGCCCCTTACTTGGCTGTCAAGTCGTTACACCAAGTTGTATGCGATGAAGGCAGTATGGATCCATTGGCTGCTGAAAGAGTAACGTCAGACTTCTATATGGATGATCTGATGACTGGGTGCCAATCTGAAACAGAAGTAAAAAGAATTTATAATGAAATGAATAGCCTATTAGAAAGAGGGGGGTTTCAATTGCAAAAGTGGACAAACAATAGAATGTCCTTATTGGAAACCTTAAAGGAAAGTTCTGGAAGAGACTTGGAAATTAAAACGGATAAAGTAAGTAAGATCTTGGGATTTACCTGGAACCGGAATACGGATGAATTTGATTATTCTGTAAAGATGTCACCTCCGGCTGCATCTGAAACAAAAAGAGCGGTCATATCCGAAATATCACGGCTTTATGATCCTTTAGGATGGATAGCGCCGTGCATTATAACCTCAAAGGTTTTTATACAAAGGCTTTGGATTTGTGGTATAGGCTGGGACGATGAACTGCCACCAGATCTCTCACAAGAGTGGAGATGTTACCGATCAGAATTAAAGAAACTGGTGGATTTTCATATTCCTAGTAAGATGGGTGATATAGTTCTAATAAAAGAGGATAACTTACCTCCAGACAAGTGGTTGTATGGTAGAATTATGCAGCTGCATCCGGGTAAAGATAACTTGACACGCGTTGTCACTATTCGTTGCAAAGGCACTACGATTAAACGTCCAATTTCAAAATTGTGCTTTCTTCCTGCTACGGAATAAGTCAATTTATGTTAAAAATAGAAATTTTGAAATCGTAAACTTATATTTGTGCTAGGGTTGTGTTGTGATTTTAATGTATGTTCTTATACTATATGTCTTGCTTATAATTTGAACAATGTGTTATACCTTGTGCATCATCCACTTATTATTACGTTATGTCTTTAATGTAGTTCACACGAAATCCATGGTCATGAAAATGTTTTACTTTTATATTGTTATTTTAAGCACTTTGTCAAACGATAAAGTTTTTTGTAGTTTTTATGTTTTGATCGAAGCCATATCTGTCCACTATATTGCAATTTGATGTAAACAAGCTGTCCAATACTTAGAATTTGTCATAAATTATCATACAGTCCATTGTTCTTGTTGTTTCTGAGTTTATTCATGGTGGACGGTACGAAAAGGAAAATGTTCCTTTTGGTGGGCGGAATGTTAAATGTAGAAATGATGGAAAAAGGGTGTACTCAATCCCCACGCTATCTAATAACAGAAATCAATATTTCATAAACTATAGTACCGGACGGCTCGATAGATGGCGTTGGGATCGAGTTAGATCTCGCTATGGTTTCGTTACTGGCAAGTAATATAATGCTAATCTAAACAAAATAAAATCTTCTGCCTCGCTCTGAGGTACTTCGTTTCATTCGAGTAACCAAGTGTACATCATTAACGTTTAATTCTAGATACAAAAGTTTACATTCTATAGCGGATAACTTAAAAACATCGATAAAAATTACCTCGTCACTTCCCATACTTTCACTTGATTTTTCTTCTTTCAATTGATCAATATCGACATTGAAGTGTCTCGCTAAATTCGGGCACACGCGTCGATGAGATGTCCTACTCGGTTACATACTCGGCAAACGTAACGTGCAAACTTGCACGTGGTTGCGTCATGACCCGCGCCGCATACTTGACACTGCTGCTGCGCACGCTCACCCAGCCGAGCAGACGCGGGCGCTGTCGATGCGCGCGGGCCTCGCCTCCCCGCGGCGTGCGCGGTATGTTCCCGCGCCACTCCGCTAACGTCGCACGCTCACCCAGCCGAGCAGACGCGGGCGCTGTCGATGCGCGCGGGCCTCGCCTCCCCGCGGCGTGCGCGGTATGTTCCCGCGCCACTCCGCTAACGTCGCACGCTCACCCAGCCGAGCAGACGCGGGCGCTGTCGATGCGCGCGGGCCTCGCCTCCCCGTGGCGTGCGCGGTATGTTCCCGCGCCACTCCGCTAACGTCGCACGCTCACCCAGCCGAGCAGACGCGGGCGCTGTCGACGCGCGCGGGCCTCGCCTGCCCGCGGCGTGCGCGGTATGTTCCCGCGCCACTCCGCTAACGTCGCACGCTCACCCAGCCGAGCAGACGCGGGCGCTGTCGACGCGCGCGGGCCTCGCCTGCCCGCGGCGTGCGCGGTATGTTCCCGCGCCACTCCGCTAACGTCGCACGCTCACCCAGCCGAGCAGACGCGGGCGCTGTCGACGCGCGCGGGCCTCGCCTGCCCGCGGCGTGCGCGGTATGTTCCCGCGCCACTCCGCTAACGTCGCACGCTCACCCAGCCGAGCAGACGCGGGCGCTGTCGACGCGCGCGGGTCTCGCCTCCCCGCGGCGTGCGCGGTATGTTCCCGCGCCACTCCGCTAACGTCGCGCGCTCCACATGCCGCCGCCGCCGCCGGTGCTCCGTGCCGCACCCAGATGCCTTCGTAGCCGACATCGCCTGGCACGTCACCGCCGCTGCTGCCGCTGTTTCGCTCGCCGACCCTCCTTGTCTGACCACTTCTGCAGCGTCTTTTTCTGCCACCTCCATACTAACTGCTAACTTATACGCCTTGCCGAAATTCAACTTACTTTCGGCGAATAATCTTTGTCTGATTGTTTCATTAGTTATGCCACAAACTAACTGGTGTCTTAAACTTTCTTCTAACCAAGCTGCAAATTCACAGGTCTTGGACATTTTCTTCAAAACTGCGGTATACTCCGAAATAGTTTCACCCTCCTTTTGTTTCCTTTGTATCGAAGAGCCTTTTGAATCAGGCCCTTGGTCCAACTACTTAACGAGTGTCTCATTAAATGTTGGTCGAGGCTCTTGGCAATCAAAACATTAGCCGACACGACAATCGGTATAATGACAGCCGAGTTCAGATTCCACGTCAACAATCTTGTGTGCTAAGCTGTGATATTTAATTTGTTTCTCTTTCTCATCTCCCACGAGAATCCCTTTATATGGAATGGTAATATGGACTATCATTGCGAGAAACGCTTATCGATTTATCACTACTATATCAGGCTTATTTGGAACAAAAGTCGTATCAGTAACGAAAGACCGATCCCAGTATAACGTGACGTGAACATTTTCAAGAACTGGGTCTGGGAACTGGACACATACTACACACACACTTATTATACGGTACCTCAGAATCTACAAGTTTATATTTCAAAGCAAGTTGCTGGTGAATAATCCTAGCTACTTGATTAGGCTTGTGCAAATACTCGCTGTTAGCCAGACGAGAGCTACTAGAGATAATACGTCTGATGGACTCACCCGTGTGGTTACATGCCGGATACACCACAATCGTCGGGTCCTTCATAATATACATTATATGTGGTAGTAATTCGTCAAGATAATTTCGTCAACAATTGCACAGACAAAACCTTCAGTTTCCCCGAACATGTCACCAAATCGTAGCCTCATGAAGCCCGATAAAATCGCCCGTGAAGTTCCTAGCGTTGCCATATCTTATTGCGTTCATCAGTAGCATTATAAGCATGGGCCAGTTCTCTTTCGCAATGGATAGCGGGGTAACAGGGGTCTTACCTGCTGTCTCTACTGCAACCACATCCAAGGTGCATACCCACTTCGGTTTTTAAAAAAATCTGAGACTGCATACCTCTCGGTTGCGGAGGGTCTTCGCATTTAAAAAACCTCGACCCCAGCACTTCCGTGGGATATACAGTTTCAACATCTATGATCGTGGGTGATGCATTCTACTTGCGGTCAGCAGTGTACGGACAGTCGTGGTGGCCTATTGGTTAAAACACCAGCCTCTCAAATATCAATTCTAGGTCAAGCACCAATGTAACTTTTCTACATTATATGTAATTTCTTGAGTTATATGTAATTGTAGTCGTGATGGCCTAGTGGCTAAAACACCAGCCTCTCAAGTATGAGTGTGCGGGTTCGATTCCAGGTCAGGCAAGTACCAATTCAATAGTTCTAAGTATATCTTGGACACCAATGACTGAAGGCAAAGGAAAATATCTTTAGGAAACCTGGACTTTGTAAGTCTGAAATCGCCAGCCCGCATTGAACAAGCGTGGTGATTACGCTCAATCCTTCTCTGTATGAGAGGAGACCTGTATCCAGCACTGGGACGATAAACCGTTGATGATGACGTCATTTCTAAGTACATATCTTGGACACCAATGACTGACTACAAGGTGAAGGAAAACATCTTGAGCAAGCGTGGTGATTACGCTCAATCCTTTTCTGTATGAGAGGAGACCTAGGTACCCAGCAGAGAGACGATAAAAAGGTTGATGATGAGTGTACGGATCGATGAACCTGTTGGCTGATGGCCATGTCTATGAGGAGTAGCTCCTTAGTACCACGGGACCCGCTCCTAAATCCATTTTGAGAGACAGACATGATGGAGTTGCTGTCAAGATGTTTGTTTATTATATGCCTTTTATTAGCTTCACTTGTATGTTTGCTTGCTATCTTGTTTGTTTGTCCGTCTCTAATTCAAAATTTTTTTCAACCTGTATTTGTGTAGGCAAAGTATTTTTTGTTTAGATTTAGATTTAGTTTTAATTTAGATTTAGTTACTTGGGTAACGCATCATTACGAATTTTAGCACTCGCTATTATATCTGTTGGTGATCAAGAAAAGTTTGGTAAAAACAAATGAGCACCACTTAAGCGTTCGTGTTATCCTAATAAGTTGAAAATATATATATATTTTTTAATTATTTTAAACTAGCGCTTGACCACAATCCCGCCTGATGGTAAGCAGTGATGCGATCGTTGATGGTAAAGCGCGCTAGTTTATTAAGAGCCTATTCACTCAGAAAAAACTGAGCGAATAGAAAGGAAGACGGCAGTTGAGCGAGGTGATGCAATGTTAAACCCAACAACACGACCAACGATGCTGCGCCAAAGGGAGATTGATCTGGAGACCCTCCACGACCAAACTCCCGGCACAACAACATTTGGCGCATCGTACCCGGCACACATCGCAGCACAACTGCTCAGACCCGTCCTCCGTACGGCTTCACCAGACATCATGCCGGAACACGACAAATCGCTAGGCGGCAAGGCTTTGTCTGGTAGGTGGTAACTTCCGCCGGCGGCCGATGTTATGGCCTACCACCGAGAAGTTTAAAAAACTAAAAAACTAAAAAAATGCTTTTAAAGAATAAACGTAAAAAGTAGTGGTGGCCTAGTAGTTAAAACACCAGCCACTCAAGTATGAGTGCGCGGGTTCGATTCCAGGTCAGGCACGTACCAATGTAACTTTTCTAGTTATATGTACTTTCTAAGTATATCTTAGACACCAATGACTGAAGATGAAGGAAAAAATCTTGAGGAAACCTTTACTTTATAAGTCTGAAATCGCCAACCCGCATTAAGCAAGCATGGTGATTACGCTCAATCCTTTTCTGTATGAGAGGAGACCTGTGTCCTCAGTGGGACGATAAAAAAAAGGTTGTTGATAATGGTGATGATTCTTTAAAAGCATGTTTTTTAGTTATTTAAACTATATTTATTTTAGCTTTCAAAATGTATGTAAGAACTTTATAGACTCTCGGTAAACAAGTGATCGGCTTAAAAAATGTTGGGTTCCGCAGTGCTACCTGATTTATGGAGCAGGTGAGTAACTCCAGTTGTTAAGAACTGGGTTAGCGAACCAGACGCTAAGAATAACTGGAATTGAGATGCCGAATAAGTGGGTGAACTAATTAGAAATTTTAACCAAAATTTATGCAGCCCAACTAACGGACTACATCTAATGGTGTAATTAAAATTGGATCCATTTCTGGTAAAATTTCACACACTTGCTCTCTTGCTTGATTATTAGATTAGATTATTATTATAAGGGGGCTGATGATCACAAAGGTCAGTTCAGTGAACTTCTCAACGGCTCACAGTAGTTACCTTTAGGCCTAGTATGAATTTTCAATACGGAGCCCGATTGGCCGCCTCGAATAGATAGATGTGAAAATTACCACGTCACGTTGTGCTAGGAACGGTTTATCATTACTGGCAGGACTATTTTCAGCAAATAAGGCCGATATAGTGGTGAAGCCTTCCAATGATTACCATTCCTCATTACAGGAATCTCGTGAAAACTGATAAAAATAAGCAAAAATAAAATATCTTGACTTACCTGTCATTGTGCCGATTGTAGGATTAGGGGCCTGATTAAAAAGGCAGTACACATATTATGAGGAAGTTCCTATCCTGCATGAAAAGTGAGTATGGTTTTTAAGGCTTCTATTAAATGCCCAATTTGTCTGACCAAATTGAAACCACGGGAGCGTAGGGCATTGGCGAATAAGTATAACATGCGGCACGCAGGTTTGCTCGTTGCAACGAGCATGTTGAAATCTCATCTTTTAAAGCTTACTGGCAAATTTTTTACACGAACAGTCTGTGGTTTTGTTTAACACAGAGATCATTCGGTACTTTGCGAGTCTAATATAACAATAGTTCCAGGAAGTTGCTGGGGCTGCCCCGTTTCTGTAATGCATCTAGCTTGTTTGCGGTGGCTCGTGTTGATGGCTTGCAAGAGCACTGCCTCCTTGCTACGCAAAGTGCGGGACAGCAATAACAGCATCTTGTAGGTGGTCGCTGAAAAGGCCGACAATAAAATGACGCAGTCTTTCATGTGGGTTCTCGTTAGACAATATGGAGTGTCTGGCTTTTTTTTTGGTGTGGATGGAAAATAATCTTTCCCGCTCTGGGCGGAGCGGAAGGACGTGTTAGACCTTTACTGACTAAAACCCACCCATGTTCCTTCATTAGCTTATGCCCCAGGGCCACGGTTTTTGGCTAGCCAGTTCGATCTATCTACGCTGTATAAGCAATGTAGCAGTTTTCTACACAAGCAATGGTAAACAAGAGTAAATGTTGTACAAGAATGCTGCTCGGTGATACATTAACGTCTAAGCTAACAAATCTAACAATTCAGCATGAGGTAGTTAGGCGACGAATTGGGAGTGCTGCTGTTGTGTCCGAATATGAATGACAATGTTAAATGAATAGATTCCAGCCACCAGGTGCTGAGTCGGACGTTAACATGAGAATATACTTTTATGTTTGTGTGATTGTTGTTAAAGTGTGCACGATCTGCAAATCAGTGAAGGAAGTAATCGGCGTTGTAGTGGGAGTAATACCTAAGCGTGGGGACAGCCGGGTATTGAATAGAATCAAATAGGAGATTGCAAAGTGTCAAAAAGTACACATACTTTGCCAATTAAACAAATTTTTCGACGCTCATTACAACCCCGCGGGCAACACCCTCCCCCGTCATCCAAGTACCGCAACCCGCGCACGCCCTCGGCGCATCAGTATTCATTAAAAGCGCAATTAGCGGAGTGCATAGCCCCTCACAAAGGCGCGCCGCTCCTCTCAAAGTGAAACATTACGAAAATGTCATTCGTCAAAATTTCCCCGAAGACTGTCGGTCCGGGCGAGCTGTCGGCCGGGCGGCTCCCCCCGGGCCCCGGTGCCGACGCGCCCCGGCGGGGTGAGGGCGCTCTCCGGCAGTGGCGAGCGTCCGCCCTTGCAGCTCGCGCGCACGGCGCCGTATCCCGATCAGGACACTCCGCGTTACGCCGTCGAAAAACTTTCGCGCGAACTTATTTAGTGCCGTATGATCGTGTTCCGACTCCCGGTACCTACTAGTGTGATATGGGAGCTTGAGACCACCTTATTGGAAGAAGTGCAACTTTGATAAAGTGATAGTGTACGTCTCTAATATCGTTTCGTGTTAGTGAGTTTAGGAACAATCGGAAAATTCAGAGGCATATTTGCGTCAGGTAATACCTACATCAATATTTATAATACTATTTGGATGTATCAAAAGTACTTGAAAATATTATTTTCTGGTAAATACTGTAGACTGTAGCGTTCACAAGCCCGCGCTTTTCCAATTAGTGGCGCCCAGCGTGGGACTACTCATTTGTAATTGTTGGCTGACTAAAGAGTATAGACATTTATTTACTTATCAGGTATTTAGTTATCAGTATGACTTAAAATCTTACTCAGTGGCTCGCTTAGTTTATATAGAATCTGATAAGTAAAATTTAACGGCATTTTATGATTTGCTAAATAGGGGTACAATAAATTTAAGCTTAAAATCGTTTGAGATTGAGTTGCTCGGCCTGCTATGCCTTGTGATATAACTATAAAATTTGAATGATAATAAATCTTAATTGCATTGATAGTAGATACACAATGAAAATGTCCAGTTCTACAACGATCCTTTACTCAACTACCTTAAATTAGGCACGCAAAGCAGTTTTCAGTTTAATTATAAATTTCGATGAGTTTTCACAAAAAAAATGACATAATTTTTTTTTTAAATATCAGAATTTTTAAATACTCTCTCTAGAATAGACCGAATGGTAGGACAATAAGTAGAATATTATCGACAGATCTCATTCACCCATGAGTCAGGTTACTTTTTACAAATTGAAAAGAATAAATAATCTTGAGGGATTCGATGTCACACTAAACAACTTATAATCACGAAACAATTGAGCAAGTTAGGGCATTATAGATACATTAGTTCTCAAGAGCACCGCCGCTCACGCTAGTGAAGTATCCTTGTCGACTAATGTCACTACACCAGTGACAATATTTAACTGAGAGTTTCAAAGAGGACTTCCCCGTTGTGCCACGTCAGTCAGTGAGCATTCGGTGGACTCGTTGTGTCAGGAGGAGGATCATTCGCTTAAACGCATACATCCTTTACAAAATTCTCTAGTGGAGGGGTTGTTGATCTTTACAGATTGTTAGAATGTACAGTACAACCTTACGCTGTCATTGTGTTGAATACAACTACTATATGTATATATACTGTGTGATGTAGTGTTATCCGATCTGAACTATATAATTACATATGTCGTGCGAGATAACCTAAGGTGAGCTAAAAACTGGCCGGACGTTTAGTAAACACACGTTAAATATGAAGTCATTAGCGCTGATTCTCTAGCTATTAACTATTTCATTAAGAAAAGGAAAGAAGATAACATTTTAGTTTAAGTGAAATTAAGATACTCCATAGACAGTTTAGACGCGATTATAAACATAGCCACCAAAAATATGTCAATTTACGTCAGGAGCGGAATAATTAGACAGGTCTAAACTAACATTTTTTTATCTTCTGTCCCTTTCTTAATGAAATAGAAAAAGAAAAAGAAAGAAAAAGTTACACTGAACTAAAAAAAAATAGTTCATTTTATGCCCAAAGGAATCGCCGCCACTGTTTCACTTAAACACTATTGTGCTGAAACACGACTAGGCTCCAAATATTACAAAAACTAAACTAGATACTAAGTTATGAATTATTACGTTTTCAGTAAACAAATATATAAGTTATGCTTTGAGAAAAAAAAATAAGTTCGTACCATACAGTATCAAAATAAATAACTTAAGGACATACCATGAATGGGAGTCAGCACAATTTTAAGAGAAATAGAAACACCAAAAAACTGAGTGCAACTAATTAGTTCATAACAACAAAGTAACTTGTCACTAACAGTCTGAGTACATATTTGGGGGCATCACTTCCGAGACTGAACGAAAACCCTCCTAAGCTCGCCCAACATGAGCTGAACTGTTTGCACATTATGTCCAAACCGCCTACAGCTTTTGGGAGTTGCGATTTCCTCAAACCTAAACTTTGAGCGGTTCATTGAGTCCAAGGTCGCCAGGAAACTTGGCGTTATCGCAAGGGCCCGGCAGTACTTCACACCAGGGCTGCTTCTAATCTTGTACAAAGCACAGGTCCGTTCGTGTGTGGAGTACTGCAGCCACATTTGGGCTGGTGCTGTTAAGTGCCACCTGGCCACTTTGGATTCAGTGGAGAGGAGTGCGAAGAAGCTGATTGGTGACCCTGATTTAACTCGAGTTGGTCTCCAAAGCCTAGAGCACAGGCGTAGAGTAGCCAGCCTTTCGGTGTTCTATAGGATACATTCTGGGGAGTGTGCGAGGGAATTGCACGATTTAATTACCCCATCTCCGTTCCACCATCGGACGACCCGTCGTACGGCGAGTTTCCACCCTTATGTTGTTAACACCTCTACGATCCGGACCAAGCGTTTCGCCTCCTCCTTTATACTGCGTACTTCGAGGGACTGGAACAATTTTGGTGTGGATGGGCGGTGTTTCCGTCGGACTACAATTTGAGTGTCTTCAAGGCTAGAGTGAATAGGCTCTTAATAAACTAGTGCGCTTTACCTTCAACGATTGCGTAACTGCTTACCATCAGGCGGGATTGCGGTCAAGCGCTAGTTTATTATTTATATTAAAAAAAATGTTGCACAGGGATGCCAGCGGCTCTTCGCATTAAGTCAAAGTCAAAGTCAAAGTATTTTATTATTTACCGTTCCCATCAGCCGACCACCAAGTGCATCAGATCAGACAACTTTATTGAAGTTTAAACTTCTTTATCGGCGCTGCGCATTGTTTGAGGGGAGTGAAAATGTCAATGCACGTGTCAATTTGACCCTGATCGAAAATTCCTAAGGCGGAGGGAGGGTAGCCCGGCGCGACGTAATATCCACCTCTCTTTCTACCCCGTGGTGATAATGTATCTCTAGCTGCTTCGTTCACGCGGCGTAGGGTGGTACGTGTATGTAAAGTTATACTGCAATTCGTGCGAAATTATTCCAGAACCATTCCAATACATTAAAAAACGTCAAGTTTTCAATTCTGGCGGCAACCCGAGATGCAACCAGTTTTTTATTATTAATCATTTTTATTTGACTAAATATGACTAAAATAATGTAACATCACCATTCAACATGTCTTCTTAAAAAAAAGTGTGAGTCAGAGCCGCAATTGAACATCAGAGCCGCGCTTGATAATCAGAGTCGTGAACTATGGACCGAACCCTAAAATGACCCTTACTTGAAATTGAGCATACAGCAACGTATGCAATACTTAGTCTTACCTGTGGTTATAATTATAAAGCCACAGCACCAGGAGTTCAAACCTTCAAAAGCAATGAATTTGTGACAATGTTGAAACCAATAAAAAACACTTGTAACAATGATTCAGGCTTGTTTTGGTGTTTATGAGCTGGGTATTGTGTGAATATGTATTGTGTGAATATTTATTTTAGTTAACACTAGGTTCAGCCTGCGACTTCGTCCACGTAATTTATTTATCTCCCAACCTACCAAATAGTTCTTTTTCTCTTAGCGCTTCTGGTGACTTTTTGGCTCCTACATGTCCTGAGTAATGTTAAATATATATATATAGCGTTCTTCGAGAAATAGACTATTTATATAGTCTAGAGCATTGTTATAGCGCAGATTTTTTAGTTTAATCTAACCACAGGCCGCACATGTAAAACGAGATTCCATATAATATGTACACGAAACAAAGTTCCAATAAGTTAAGTTCTAATAAGCTCTAACAAATGAAAAATCTGTAAAATTCCATTGTTCATAGTTCCAGAGGTTAACAAGACCAAACAAACTCTTCAGCAGCTCTATATATTATATTATACATAAACAATATGTAAAGAAAACCCTGTCCGATCCGTGAAGGTATTGTTAGGTACCTATCGGTAGCTGATTCTACTAATGCCTACAAAGCCGGGTTAAACTTCCCGTGAAAATAAATTTTATTTTGCAAAATGAGGTGACTTAATACATGTGCAGTAGGCAATAAACGCGCGGGCGAAGGGGGACAGGGCACGCGGCACGTGATCGCATCGCTCATAATAATACCTTCGAAATGATATTGTCACTTTTTACAAAATTACCAAATTTTGGGGAAGTTGGAATTAATTCGCGGAAAAAAAGGATCATTTCAAAGTTCATTAGTATTGTTACTATGATAATTACGTACATATTTTATTTTGTCATGTGTTTACCTTACCTTTATTATTCGTATGGGTCGGACGGGGTTTTCTATACATATTGAAGATTTGATTGATTGATGTGTGGTGGTGTTTGCTATTTGTGTACGGCACGTGAGTCGAGCGCAGACGGTGTGTGGTGTGACGGTTACAAGCTGGCACCGATCTAGTGTGGCACGTGCGACCCATGGGCGATAGTGCCACTGCTGCGCCGCCGAGCTGATGTTAATACGCTCTACTGATAACTATTATGATTAGCGATCTCTGAGCTTCCGTAAACTTGGGTAAGCTGCCCATGAAATTAAACATTTATTTATACACACTACACACATACGGTACAGTGAAACATTAACTCTTTTATGTCACGAAAGAGTGAAATGTCATTTATCTAGAAACCGCCCTCTGCAAGTTTATACCAGACTTTCGGTGTCTTCACGTACACTATTATTATATTCACCACTACATTAAATAACATGAAAATATAATAAACAAGCATTCATTTTCCTTTTTAAAATTGTGTACCTCAAAAGAACAACTGAATTCTTAGATCACTTCGTTGTCCGTCTGTCTGTCCGTTAGTCAAGTCCCTTTTTGACAGAAACGCGCGAAATTATCAAGTTGAAATTGAAATTAATATAAATGCTGGACTGCATTCCTTGAGGCACTGAAAATATCAAAATTCTAATATTAATGTTCCGAAATCAAAACATAAGTTACTAATAATAAATTTAAAACTATTTACAAAACATAAATTTGTGAGAAATAGATAGTCTGTGCGAGATTCCGACTCGTTTTCGACCGATGAATAGGGTTCCATAGTAACCTAGGATCCCGTGTCCCGTGTAGTTTGTCAAGACTCTGTGTTCGTCTGTCCGCGGATAATCTCAGTTACCGTTAGCACTAAACACTACAGCTGAAAATTGGTACAAATATGTTTGCATCAATCATGACAAAGTAGTACAATAAAAAACGGAAATAATGTTTTATGAGGGGGTCCGACACGTAAGAGGAAAAATTTGTTTTTCTTTTCAACCCTTTTCAAGTAAAATTGTATAGACATTTAAAAAGTGTGTGTTTAGTTGGTTTATTAAAAGATTTTTTGATATTTTCGGAGATAATCGCACTAAAACTAAAAAAAAAATGCTCCCCTCTGCCTTTTCAACCATAAGTTTAAAAAATATGAATAAAATCTCAATAGTAGAATTTTATAAAGACTTTATAGAAAAAATATTTTGATCTGGATTGGTTGAACAGTTTTTAAAGAATTTTACTCGGTGGTAGGCCATAACATCGGCCGCCGGCAGAAGTTACCACCCACCAGACAAAGCCTTGCCGTCAAGCGATTTGTCGTGTTCCGGCATGATGTCTGGTGAAGCCGTACGGAGGACGGGTCTGAGCAGTTGTTTCGATATGTGCCGGGTACGATGCGCCTAATGTTGTTGTGTTGTGAGTTTGGTCGTGGAGGGTCTTCAGATCAATCTACCTTTGGCGCAGCATCGTTGGTCTTGTTGTTGGGTTTAACATTTCATCACCTCGCTCAACTGCCGTCCTCCTTCCTATTCGCTCAGTTTTTCTGAGTGAATAAGTTCTTAATAAACTAGCGCGCCTTACCATCAACGATTGCATCACTGCTTACCATCAGGCGGGATTGCGGTCAAGCGCTAGTTTATAATTATTAAAAAAAAGAATTTTACAAAATAATTGTTGAACTTAGTTTTTTGACTCTTTGTTGAAACAAAGAAACAATTGTTGAAAATTTGAAATAGGTTCACGCAATCCATTATTATTACCGAATATCCAATATATATATAAACCCGTCAAGTTTGTATAAATTAGTAACCCAATTCCCCAAGAGATGTCGCTGCACTTTGGGCTACTTCGCGCTATTTCTATTTTATCTTGAGTTGATGGGGTCGGGTCGGATATTAGCTCAGTTCGGGTGATTTCTCGTAATCATAGAAATTAGGTCATTGTCCTTCACGTACAATGTCTACGTATACACTTGCGGGATATTTTTTTCACTTTGTTTTTTGTCTATAAATTCGTGAAAATGGCTGTTTCCTGAACTAAACATTTTAAAAGTAGGGTAACACTAAATCTTTCTAAGTAAAAGTGCATCGGATGTCATCGGCAGTCATCGATTTGTTTTGTGATTTATTTATTGAAATTTGTATTAATGTTCAATTCTATTTAAACAAAACATCGAAGAAATGTGTTAAATATGAGAAAAACTAACCGGAGTGGAGCTCAGGAAATTATTTTTAAAGTTTATCATCAATGTTTGTTAGTACACCAAACTTAACAAATTTTATCAAATATGGATGATATTTATGCTTGAACAGTTCCTAAAACAGATATGTAATCATGGTACTGTTTGTTTTTATCTACTAGAAGTTTCAAATTCACTAAGTAAACGTTTTTAAGACTAAAATGAGGATTGTTTACATTGCGCATTTGTAGGTTAGATTGGAAATATAAGTAGACCATAGTGTAGCAGTTTTGATAATTTAGGTGATTTAATTTACCGCTGATTTTAAAAATGAATTATATCATGTTCGGAATTAAAAATTAGTGCTATCTTCTGATAAAAAATACATATTATTTTAATTACAAATTTTTTTTCGAACGTTCCCCGTGTATTTGGAATCTATAACTCTTTTAGTTATCATCGTACTTTGTGCGCCGGTTTTTAAGATTCCGTTTATTATGTCAACTCGAAAGTATGTCAACAGCTTAGTATGTCAACTCGATGTAATAAATAGCATATTAGCTTATAGCATAATAGTAGCTTAAGTGGGGGCACTGAATAAAATCCAGCCTTGCCAAAGCACCTTTGTTGCAAGGAATTAAGAGGAAAGATCAATAGTCCAGAACACTCCGGACTAGAGTATTGTATACCAGTTTCATGGTGTAGGGATGAGCACCCCACCAGATACCGGCAAGAACTTTAAGGATGGGAATAGTTCTCTCGCACCTATTAGCTAAACAATTTAGATGATGTAAACCAGTCAATTTAGAATCTAAAACAATGCCTATAAATTTAACTTTTACAGAAATCGGTACACAATGCCCTTGGACGCTTGCCGAAATTTGAGGTATTCTCTTGCAAGAAAATACAACCACAGCACTTTTTGGGGCAGACAGATTCAGACCGTGGAAATTTAGCCATTGGTTTAGAGAATCCAAAGATATGCATAGAGATGTTGCAGCGTCGCTAACAGAGTGATTGGTGATATATAAAGCTAGATCATCAGCATACTGAAGAATCAGACAGTCGTTATTCAGGCATGCGTTTACGTCAGCTGTATACAAATTGTACAGTAAAAGACTAAGCACAGATCCTTGTGGTAGGCCCTTCCATGACGTCCTGGCGTTAAATTCTTCTCCCGGGACTCTCAAAACCAAACACCCAGACATAAGTAGACTGCAGATGCACTGCAGCATTATTTCCGGTATTCTCAGCTGTTGCAGTTTTGCCTGAGAATGGGAAGAAGGTCATTATCTGTCTAAGAAGGTGGCGACTACAGATTCATTTTTGGAAAACGATGTGCAAATATCTGATACCAAAACTCCAACACTATCCATGATACTGAGTCCCTTTCTAAAGCCAAATTGACACCTAGGAGTAAGTCTCTTGACTCTAATAAAAATTCTAATCGGCCATCAGCAGGTTTGTCTGGTTTCAAGATAGGAATAATTATTTGAGTTTTCCATGATCGGGCACCCAGCCATTAATGTAACAAAATTTTAAAATATTTAAAAAGAGGGTTTTTGTTCCATGACCCGCATTTGTTAAAAAGGAATAGACGATCCCGTCTATACCGGGGGCAGAGTCGTGGATATGGTTTAAAACTAAGTTAAGCTCCATCATAGAAAATGGCGCATCTAGAGGATCACCAGAAGGAATGAGAGACGGCTGATTGAGTTAATTTTCCGCTGGTACATACGGGGGAGCCAGTTTGTCAAGGAACCACTCAGCAGTTTTATGAGGGATGGGAGAGGAAAGTGTAGGAGAACATCCGGATCTAAACCGATTGATCCTCTTCCATACAACCGATAAAGAGGTGGTGCGTTTCTTCCCTCGCAGCAATCTTTTAGATTAAGCGAAGGTTCTGTTGTACGTTATTAAGGAATTTTTCCACGAGCAGAGTTTTTAAGGGGAAAGCATGAGTTAGCACTGGCTGTTATAGCAAAAATTAGGTTTTTATAACAGTTTGACACTTGTAAGGGAGTAAGAGACTTAAACTAAATTTAATCTAAATCCCGTGAAACTAAATTTAGAAGACACTTAATTTTGTCCTTCAATAGTGAGGAATACTCCGTTCAATCAGGGTTAGACAGATTATACCTCAAGAGTGGAAGGCTCGATTTTTCTAAATATGTTTTATGAGCCAAAGATATTAAAATTGGGTAGTGGTCACTTCCATGTGACAAACTGGTACACTCCCAGTGACACGACGCTGTGATATCCAGTGAACAAAATGTAAGGTCAACACAACTCTTATGCTGTCCGGGAAGAGACCTACGAGTTGGGCAACCATTGTTTAATATACATAACTTAAAGTCATCTAAGATTTCCACTAAAGCTTCCCCAAAAGAGTCGCAACGTTCAGAACTCCACCTGAAGTGATGGCAGTTGGAGTCCCCCATAACAAGTACAGGACCTTCTATGTATTCCAGGGTACGCTTCAGGACTGGGAGTAAACTTTGGTGAGGATGAGCAATATAGACTGATAAGCGGGTTATACCCTCCACCCTGCCGGTCACAATGCTAATATAATCACCTACAAAAGGCAATGATACAGCCACAAGTGGAACACTATTGTTCATGCAGAGAGCCGACTCGCCATAGCCATCAGATCGGTCGCATCTGAGAATATTGAAGGAAGGTAAACGGAAACTAAGACTCGGAACGAGCCAAGTTTCAGCGAGAGAATAAGCTAAGGGTTTGAATTTGTTTAAAAGGAATCTGAGCTCGTGCTTCTTATGCAACACGCTCCTCACATTCCATTGAAAAAATGTGAAACGCTTCACGATTTTGCGTGTCATCCTTGCACATAGGCCATGCTAATCTTCTCTGTATCGTTCCAATTTTAGTATATGTACTGCCGAAGCAAGTACGGTACATGACACGTCAGTCAAATGTCACTGTAGTAGTGTATGTAGTAGTTGTGTTGCACTCCTTAGCAGAATTGAATTGAATTTGTAGAAGAACTAAGCCAGATTATATAAAATTAACATAAAAACAGTTAATCTATAATGTATACTAATAGTTACATTAAGTGTACATAGTGCTGGCCTAAGCTCCATACATTACTGAAACATCTCCTTTCAGCTCAATCGATTAAGTTGTTCTAAAAACAAAAAGAAATTTGCTTCAAAATTGAGCAAGAAATTTACATTGCTGTTTTGGTTTGTTGCAGATATAGATAAATTGTGGTAGTGATGTGAGCCAGTGATCAGTAAGGATGCGCCTATGAGTGACGTGTGACACTAGAGAGGCGCGCGGCGCGACTGTGACGCGACATGGCGGACGATAACACCATCATCGAGGGAACGGTCAAGTTCCGCGATGGAAAGAAGGTGAGTACATACCGTATGTCAGTTTTGCGTTGTTTCGTTGCTGGTCCTATTCTTTTCTGACACTTTACTACACATTAGCAATTATTTGGCTTACCGAATTACTAATCTTATTTAACAAGGCACATGGAGCTGTTCGTCTGTATTTTTGAAGTGAAACTTCTTTAGGCACGCTTGACTTGGGGAGTAAACTGGCGAAAGCGTTACGAAAAATTTTACGAAAAATGATCGGGCAAGGCGAACGGAAGCAAAGTATAGTCCTATTTCGTCTGTACTACAACCAAGGAGTTGGCTCATGTAAATATTGCATGACATGTCGAGTATGAAGTTGTGAGTTCGCATCTCGCCGAAGGCAATATATATATTTTGGATCTTTTTAAGATTTGTTAACAATTGATTACCTAAGAGCACAAATCTATATATATAAAAGAAAGTCGTGTTAGTTACATCATTTATAACTGAAGAACGGCTATACCAATTTGGCTGAAAATTGGTAAGGAGGTAGCTAAGAACTGGGAGGAGGACATAGGATACTTTCTATGCCGCTCCCAGTCGTTCCTGTGGGAATAAATGAGCTTCTTTGTTTCGACTTTTCCCACACTTTTATGCTACCCTGGTACCTTCCACGTCAAAATAATATGCACAATAAACCTTCTTTCATGTATTATGATTTAGCCCAGTCATATTAGGGCTTTCACCTCGGAATGAAAGATAATAAGCTGCAAATTGGTATGAACCTTTGTTTTGTCATTCTAAATGTTGTCTCAAAAGTCACAATCGTTATCGTGTCCGCGTCTCAAGATATTCAAGGTCAAAGGTCACAAAAAACGGTTTTTCGCGAATATCTGGCTTCCTATCGGTTAAATGAGATTTGCATTTATTATAAAAGTTGTAGGCTATAAAATTCCCTACAACTTTTGTTTAAACTTTTTTTTCATACGACCAACCGTTTTGAAGGTAGAGCGCAAAGAGTGCACATCGTACAGTCATATACGGCCTAATGCAAGGTCAAGCGTGAGTTATGGTTATCAGTACTTTATAAAGTCAATTATTTACTTGGAAATTATAATTATTAAACAATGCCCATTATTTATGTACTAACTATTAATTATTTATATTTAATTAAAGTAAGTAACTTGATTATTTATATATAATTATTCATATTTAACTATTTAAGTATAAAATATTATTAATTCTGGATTATATATTTTAGTTTTATTTTAAGTTAAAATGATAGAAAGAGTATATATTTTACACATATTTTTATTTATTATTAAATACGGCATAATATACATTTATCAAAATGTGAGTTCAAATATCAAAAGTATCTTTGTTGATTTTAATTGTAATGAAATTGGAAATGGAAGCTAATTATCTTCTTCTTCTTCGTCGTCTTCTTCTTCTTGTCGCTCAAAAATGTTCGATTCATTGTCATCATCCTCATTATCTGTCATGTTCATCTCCAAACCTTGACATTGTATTGACATTTCTTCTTTTTTTTATATGACTTATTATTTATTAGACATTTTTATTAATATTTCAACAATTATTACTGTATTATTTGTTAAATTTTAAAGTGTATTTTTATTAGGTATTATTTTATTTCGTCTCTATTGTATTATATCTTCGAGCCGATGAACTGCCAATGCTATGTACGCCATTATTGTCACATGCATCAGGCCATAAATTGAATAGTGTTAATTATTTTCAATGTTTAATGTTTGTGATGTGGCAGTACTTCTTTAAATAAAAAAAAAAAAAAAAAAAAAAAAAAAACCTTCCAGAATATCGGGATCATATGTATTTTCTTCATCGGGATTACTTGGATACAGTGAAGCGTTGAGGCAAGCTTGTCCGTTGCACTGGCCGCAAGCTAAAGAAAATTGTAGCCCTGATTTTCTGCATCCACAGCGGGAACCACAACCATTTTTGCAATTGCAAAATATTACGTTTAGTAGTTCGACTGGTGCTGGAGGTAATAACGTTCGTATGGGCTCCAGAATTTCATTTTCAAGCATCCAGCCCCATTCTTGAGGTTCTAAGTCCTTCCCTAACCCTAAAAAGTAAATAATTGACTTTATAAAGTACTGATAACCATAACTCACGCTTGACCTTGCATTAGGCCGTATATGACTGTACGATGTGCACTCTTGGCGCTCTACCTTCAAAACGGTTGGTCGTATGAAAAAAAAGTTTAAACAAAAGTTGTAGGGAATTTTATAGCCTACAACTTTTATAATAAATGCAAATCTCATTTAACCGATAGGAAGCCAGATATTCGCGAAAAACCGATTTTTGTGACCTTTGACCTTGAATAGCTTAAGACGCGGACACGATAACGATTGTGACTTTTGAGTCAACATTTAGAATGACAAAACAAAGGTTCATACCAATTTGCAGCTTATTATCTTTCATTCCGAGGTTGACACCTTTTTTTACCTAATATGACTGGGCTAATTATTTTATAATGATGAATGAATGAGGTTTATTGTTTCGACTTCTCCTACACTTTTGTGCTACCCTGGTACCTTCCACGTGAAAAAAATATGCACAATAAGTCTTCTTTCATGTAATTATGATTATTTGATAATGATGAATGAATGACGTTTATAGTTTCGACTTCTCCTACAGTTTTGTGCTACCCTGTTACCTTGCACGTCCACAAACTATGCACAATAAAACCTCTTTCATGTATTAATTATGGTGATTTGATAATGATGAATGAGTTTTTTTATTGTTTCGATTTCTCCTACACTTTTGTGCTACCCTGGTACCTTACACGTCAAAAAATATGCACAATAAACCTTCTGTCATGTATTACGATTATTTGATAATGATGAAAATGAGGTTTATTGTTTCGACTTCTCCTAAACTTTTGTGCTACCCTGGTACCTTGCACCTCCACAAAGTAGGAAACACGTGTCCAGTTAATAATATTATGTACAAAATTTCAAAAAGATATAATGAAAAACCACAAAGTTATAAGCTTGCTATTCTACTTGGTTGTCCCAACAAAAATATGGTCAAAGATCCGCGGGCGAGCGAGCACGGTGCGTTGACTTCTAGGGTCAGTTGTTGCGCGCGCGCAATACTATGATGTATCGTACGTAAGCTGCGTGATGCGCTCGGTGACTACACTGCAACAATTTCTAAATGTGTTTGGGACAAAATATAACATGGTGTAAAAATTATTGGAATCGATTCAGTTGCTTATTCACTATTTATATATAACTCAAGAACGGCTGAACCGATTTAGCTGAATATTGGTGGGAGGTAGCTAAGAACCCGTCCCCGTCGTTCCCGTGTGACGTGACATAAGACATGGTGTAACAAAACGCAACTGACATGGAATAACAATCCAACTCATTCAAAATGTAAGTCAGAAATTCATATATCAAAAATGGTATAACAAAAAGCAAATGACAGCTGAGCATATTTAAAAAAAAAGTCTAACCGGTTGAAGCAATCGTTTAAAGCAAAGAATATAAATACTCTCTGCTGGTTTAAAGTTTCTAATAAAAAAATACAAAGCCAACTTCAACTTCAAAATTTCTAATATTGTATTGCTGTGCCATTTATCATCAATAAAAATATCATGCCGTGACCAAGCCCATCAAATCTTTCTCGACAAAGCGGTAATGCAAGAGTAAATCGAAACATTCTGAATGAAAGCACTGAAGAAGAGCAAGAAATTGCACGTGCAGAGCGCCGTTTTAGTATGACTCGACTTCGTGCTTCTCACTCACAAGAGCAAAGGGAGGCGGCAGTCCGTGAAACTGTTCCGTTGACAATGCGAAATCGGCGAACAAACCTCAGAGATCATCATCATCATCATCAATCTTTTTATCGTCCCACTGCTGGAGACAGGTCTCCTCTCATGCAGAGAAGGATTGAGTGTAATCACCACGCTTGCTCAATGCGGGGTGGCGATTTCAGACTTATAAAGTCCAGGTTTCCTCAAGATTTTTTCCTTCACGTTCAGTCATTGGTGTTCTAGATATTATACTTAGAGAGTACATATCACTTTAGAAAAGTTACATCGATACTTGCCTGACCTGGAATCGAACCCGCGCAATCATACAAGAGAGGCTGGTGTTTTAACCACTAGGCCACCACGACATCTCAGAGATCAATAGCTAGATAATTTACGAAGCACAAGTAGAAATTCATTTCTTTCACAAGGTGCTACACTAAATAAATGACGAATAAAAAAATCATGGAATACTTTTTTTTTTTATTTACAGTGTTCCTAATTTAAAAAGTAAAAAATGTGATCATGTGATATTTATTGCCTTTAAGGCGGAACAAAGTTCGCCGAGTCAGCTAGTAATTTATAAATTTCGTTCTGTTCTGGCTTTTATATTGTTTTATATGTTTTGGCTGAACATTTCTGATATAATTGAAAGTATAGAAGCTTGAAGATATCGTCACAATACGATAATTGGACACAAAGTACAAATTGCTTTCGAGCCTCATAAGCTCAATTATTAAGCTAAGTACCTTGATTGATTAAGAACTATGAACTTCTTCGAGAACATGACGCTGCGAACACCCCCCCCCCCCCTTTAGTTACCTCACCCCCCCGTGGATTATCTCGGGAACCAGAGGTCGTGGACTACCCGAGTTTGGGGTCCCCTGAATCAGGAGGAGGAGCCCGACCTTTTGGCCCTGAGGGAATCCACTGCCCCTCTCCCCCTCCCCCTCCCTCCCCCCTCCCTCCCCCGCAACCCCACGAAACCTATCCCCCCCGACCCCCTTTAGTTACCTCACCCCCCCTGGATTATCTCGGGAACCAGAGGTCGTGGACTACCCGAGTTTGGGGTCCCCTGATTCAGGAGGAAGAGCCCGACCTTTTGGCCCCGAGGGAATCCACTTTTTTTTTTTTTTAAATTGGAGGTCTATGCAAAAATATTAATTTATAAATGAAAGCATGAAATAAATTTAAATATTTATAGAAAATTAATATATGTATATGTGTATACATGTATATATTGTACACACATATCTAATATATAAAATTCTCTTGTCACGGTGTTCGGCTTTAAACTCCTCCGAAACGGCTCTACCGATTTTGAAGAAATTTTTTGTGCTTAACCGGTATCTATGAGAATCGGCCAACATCTATTTTTCATCCCCCTAAATGTTAGGGGTAGTCCACCCCTAAATTTTTTTTTTATTTTTTAGACAAAATTTTTAATTTCAATTTTTTTATGATACAACATACAAAAATACATACAATCCCCAATTTTCACCCTTCTACGATCAACCCTTATTTTTTAATAGCCATTTTAGTAATTTAATCTTTTACCTTTAAACGAGCAATTCTTGTATATATATATATATATATAATTGGAATCTCGGAAACGGCTCCTACGATTTTCATGAAATTTTGTGTGCTGGGGGCTTCGGGGACGATAAGTCGATCTAGGTAGGTTTAATTTTCAGAAAATGTCTTTTTTCCATATTTTGAGGCACTGAACAATTGCTAAACTTCTCATAAGAAGCTAAATTTCGCCGCTGTCCTTAATGATACGTATAGCTGAGGGGCTTCGGCCTCTGATTCGGAGCTCGTAGACTTCGGGTTCAAATCCCTGACGATATATGTTTTTTTCCTTTTTTTGGAGTAAAAAAAAAAAATGATGACGTTGTCTAATGCTTTTTATTACATTTTATATAATTGGAAACGGCGTCAACGAATTTTCTTTTTCGTTTATTAATAAATCAATGGAAAAAATTTTGTTTTGCCTAATTTATGAGATGCAAGGTACCAGGGTCGCACAAAAGTGTAGAAGTCGAAACAATTGTGAAAGAAATGATGTTGTATATAAACAACAATATTTTTTGTTGTAAATATATAGTACTTGGAAGAAGTTTTATTTTGCCTACTTTGTGGAGGTGCAAAGTACCAGGGTATTACAAAAGTGTAGGAGAAGTTGAAACAATGAAGCTCATTCATTTTAAAGATCAGCCTGAAGGAGCAGTCGAATTTACAACAGAATTTCTCAACAGTGTCAACATTTCAGACTTGCCACAACACGAACTGAAATATTAGTATTATTATTATTGCTAACCTTATGATACCTTGCACCTCCTCATAGTAGGCAAAATAAAATTCATCCATATAATATGATTTAATAATAAGTACCGGGCGACCGAGCTTTGCTCGGCATCTTTTTTTTTTGTTAGGTACATCGCGTGTCTCTATATTTTCAAAACAAAAAATACATAACGAGCGAATTTTTTAAATAATATTTTTTGACTAATGTTTTTCGATCATACCGACATAATAATAAAAAAATATTATTAACTGTTATTTAAATATAAAATTACGAGTGCAATTTAGTTTAACATTTTATTATAAATAAGTACTTATAGTTTAACAATCAGTTACATCAGTTATATATTATCATCAATACATAGTTTAAGGTCTTAACCTAATACGTCCTTCCATACTATATTTCGGGTATGCTGAGGGTTTTCATTAATAATAATCATTTCACGTTCTGACGCACGCTGCCGCATATCTTGCAGACGTCGCTCCCGTTGCTCATCATTTTCGGCGGCCACACGTTGTGCTGCACGCTCTCGTGAAACATCTAAATAAGACCTTTCTGTTCTTAAAATGTTAGTCAAGTTTTGCAAGCATCTTACTTTAGCAGCACGTGTGAGATGAGCGGAAACCTGATGATTTTCATCAAGTTCTTCTTCAAATGGGTCCTCACTGTGCGAAGTCTGACAAACACGTGTGGGACGAGCGAAAATCAGATTGTTTTCATGGAGGTTTTCTTCTGCTTCTTGAGATGAGTCACGGCTTCGTGGAGTTAAATTGTTCGTAAGCGTTTTTTTAAATGTTCTTTTTGGCATTTTCGTATAAAAATTTGGCCCAGTCAGCTCACCCTTTCAGTACCTGACTATCATGAAATTCATTTTTATCGGCTCGTCATTTTGCTGTTTACCGGCCGATTGGCGTTCTTTAACCCTCATTCGATAGCGGCGACAACGCTCTGCAGTAGACAATGGGTCTGGACGATTTTTGGCCTCTTGTCTAGATTTGTTGCGCGGTTTTGTGCGAGGCATGATTTCAAAATGAGTTGCAAACGTCTCCCAAATTTCCAGTTTCTGCTTCACACGGCTGCAAATGGTCTTGAAATGTGCGCCGCGATGAGATCTATAAAAAACCTTTCGAATCAGGAAGATATCATCAGTAGTTCAAAAGTTATTAGCACTTTTATGGTTTTTGCGATAAAAAAAAATCGCAAGTCACGGTTCCAGTCGCAGTCTTTTTTTCGATGACTAATTTCAAATTTCCAAAATTTTTATATATATTCTTGATGGCGCCGAGACACTCTACAATTAGCACTAATTCAATACCGGATACGTCCGTCCGTTGCCGAGGTACAAGCGCTACTAAGTACACGATTTCGTTTCGGTGCGACTTTTTGCGTTACCATACAGTACGAAACCCAAGACATAAAAATGAATTTCATGTCAAAAAGACACATGATATTTTAAGAGCAATTTTCTGGGTCTAACCTCAAACCAAACATTGGCTTCGTGTACCATGAATGTAAACGTCATCTATATCAAATCAAAGTACTATATTAATTATCAGTTTAATTTAATTTTATTTATAATAGTTCATAAATAATTTAAATGTATTTTGTGTACTTATGTGTTTTTATGAAGACTATGAACAATTGTCTGATGTAAATAAATCAATAATAATAATTATAAAAAAAAAAGATGCCGAGCAAAGCTCGGTCGCCCAGGTACTCTATTATTTATATGGCAAAACAACGTTTGCCGGTCAGCTAGTATATGTATATATATATACATACAGATGGTGCGAAAGAAGTTTCACTTCAGTCGTGTGGTCATAAGCACACTCGTTTTTTATGCATGTTGTGTTTACCTATAAGTAATTGATGCACTGTTATTTTACCTTTAGGAATGTATTATTTGATTGTTGTTGTGTAATCAATTGTTGGTGAACCTAATAAAATAAAATAAAATAATAATAATTACGTTGAACGCGTCGTGATGGACCTCGGCGGCGAGGTCGGAAGATCCCTAGGTATAGTCTATCTATAAAGTTGTGAAGATAAATGAGGGCGCTGCGGTCGTGCATATAGCAACCCTGTTAATGTGATTGAAATATCATATGATATCAATATCATCATATATATGACCTGGTGAAGGTCGCGGGTAGCTGAAGGATGCGGCAGCACAAGACCTTTTATCGTGGAAAGCCTTTGGGGAGGCCTTTGTTCAACAGTGGACATCTATAGGCTGAAGAATATGAAGATTTTTCTTTTCTTGGTTTCCTGTATAAGATATACAGGAAACCAAGAAAACAAAAATCTTCGTTACCTTAAGTAAATACTACGTTTGTTTACAAACATATAAAGTCACATACACAAAATGATAGACTCTGAACAACTTATTTTCTTCCCTTTTGTCTCAGTCCGTTTAGATGAACGGTAGTGTGTATGAACTCACTAGATAAGGGAATGAAACTAAACGGGTTAATTTTAAATATTGATTACAATTGTTATATTATAAGTGAAGGTTTGTTGTATGTTGTGATCGATGAAGTAACGCTCTGTGTTGTCCGCAGTGGAAATCGCGCTGGTGCGTCATGCGCAAGCTGTCGCCGGTTGCAGGTGAGCACACAGCCTAACGTTACAGGTAATACTGGCCGGGGCGAGTACAGTTCCAGGGGAAATAGTCAGATATCAGGTAACAAGCAGCTGAAAATAAGAAACCCTTTTTCTTTACAGAAAACGAAAAATAACTAATATTATAATTATTCAGTACATTTGTTCTTAGTGTTGTTTGTTGTACCATTGGGCACTCCAGTTCGTCTTTTCACGTCACGTCAAAGTCACGTCACGCTACAATAGGGGCGATCAATCCCCACTTTGAGGAGTGGCTAGAGAGGCGCCAGGGTGTCCCAACTGCGTGGATCGCTCTGAGGACATGGTGGAGCACTCGGTGGTGGTCTGCCTTGGTTGGGATGTGCACCGCTGTGTCCTCGTGGTGGCAGTCGGCATCAACTCCTTTCAAAAGATCTAATGGTTCTCCAGACTCCATTGTCCGCCATGTTGGGTGTGCCACCATGTTGGATTTAGAATGTCGTCACATAATTAACCATGTTTTGTCTATCAAACTGAAAGTGTATACAAAATTTGTGCTCAATCATTTAAAGATATTATTTGCTTCAAAATTGATTTTCAAGCTTTAGGCATCCGCCATATTAGATTAAGAGTTATGTCACATTATTAGTCGAGTTATCCTTTGCAAGCTCTTTTATTTAATTCCCATATAATATGAGTGCATTAAAAATAAAATAATTAATCCACTATTTTGGGTCATCATCATCATCATCTCAGCGTATAATCCCGGTCGCATCCGCGGCTTTCGCGTTGGAGCCCGGGGTCCGCTTTCCTACTATTACGCCTCCATTTCGCACGATCTCTGGCATCCTGTGGTGTGAGATTGTTGGCACGCATGTCATCTCTTACAACGTCAAGCCAGCACTTCTTTGGCCTGTCTCGCTTGTTTCGGCCCGGCGGAGGCGCCATGGCAAGACATTTGTTACCCACGTAACATGCCGGTTTACGTAAGACGTGGCCCTACCAGCGCAGGCGACTCTCTTGCAGTTTGTCTGCTATGTCACGGACATGGAGACTGCCACGAATGCGGGAGTTCCTGATGCGGTCTTTCCGCGTAACTCCACACATCCACCGCAGCATACTCATCTCCGTGACACGCAGCTCCTGCTTGTGTCGCTCAAGCACAGGCCACGCCTCACTGCCATAAAGAAGGACAGGTCTAATGATGGTCTTATAGACCTGTCCCTTAAGCTTAACTGGCATTTTGGGGTCACAAATGACACCTGTCATCTCACGCCATTTTGCCCAAGCTGCGGAAATGCATGCTTTAACGTCGCAATCAATGTCGCCGGACGCGTGGAGCACAGACCCCAAGTATTTAAATTGGTCTGTGCACTCGACCCTGTCTCCGCCTATGCACACAGGCATAGGGTCTGTGGTGTTGCTGGCCATGTACACCGTCTTCGCCACATTGAGTTTAAGACCTCCGTTCTCAAGCGAGTTCTTCCACGCATTTACCCGCCGCACCAACCGTTCTCTTCCGCGTATGCCAGCGCGATATCATCAGCATACATGAGCAACCAGGGAGGTTGCTCATGTGAATTCTTGATGCTGTCTGACTAGACGTCTAATATCACGCTGAACAGGAACGGACTAAGGACGAATCCCTGGTGTATACCGACGGTGATGGGGAAGGGTTTAGTGTCGCCATGTACATGTCTCGAATTATGTCAACATAGCTTCTGGTACCCCTTTGGACCTCAGTGCCCACCAGATCACCCCCCGAGGGACACAGTCGAAGGCCTTCTGCATGTCTAAAAAGAGCATATCCAGAAGCGTGTTCTTCGATCTGTATTTCTCCATGGTGATCCTTAGGGCGAAGATAGGGTCCGTGGTTCCGTACCCTGGACGGAACCCATATTGACACGTCGAGACAGCACACTCCTGCCGGATCCGGGAGTCTAAAATCCTCTCAAAGATCTTCATGGTGTGGGACATGACCTTTGTACCGCGGTAGTTACCACACTCCTGTACAGAGCCCTTGCCTTTGAAGATTGGAGTGATAATACTCAGCCTCCATTGGCTCGGGATTTTGCCGGACAGGAGCACGCGGTTCAAAAAGTTTGTTAACATGCCCACACCGCGAGGACCCATCGCCTTCCAGGCCTCAATGGGGACTCCGTCAGCACCGACAGCTTTCCGATTCGCCATGCGACGAAGAGCCGTGTGGACTTCCTCAGGCGTTATCGGGGGCACCAATCCAAGGTTCGGAGGGAGTTCTGGTGTCTGCACCTCTTGGTGCTGCTTAATCAGCAGCTCGTAGAAGTACGTACGCCATTTCTCCTTCACCGCGCGATCCTCGCAAAGCGGGTTGCCAGTAGGGTCTTTTACACAACGGCACTTGGATATATCCTGTGCCGCTTTCACCCTAAAACGTGCCAACTTGTAAATGAGCTTCTGCCCCTCAGACGATTCCAACTTCTGGTAGAGCGGTTCTAAGTGGTCTCGTCTGGCTGGCTCAGCTCTTTTAGTGGCACGTTTGGCAACCTTGTATGTGTCGCGATCTTCAGGAGATCCGGTCGCCTGCCACGTTTTGAAGAGGGCTTTCTTCACCCTTGTCTCCCTCTGGACTGTGTCGATCCACCACCAGGTCCCCTTGTCACTTTTGCGACCGTCCTTCGACACGCCGAGCACATCCCGCGCCACCCTAGTAATAGCTGCCTGGATTCTGTCCCAGTGATCTTGGACAAATTCTCCCTCGGTACCAGCGCACTTGTCGCCAATAACCGAAGCGAATCCCTGGTACTTATTTTCATCAAGCAGCCACTACCGGATCTGGCGTCGGCAGTGCTCTACACGTCTACGTTGGGCCTTAACGTAGAGATCCATGACAAGGAGACGGTGTTGTGCAGTAAGACTCTCACCGGGTATGACTTTGCAGTTGGCTACTTTGCCAATGCGGTGTCTCCTAGTTAGGAAGTCGATCTGGGTAGCGCTTCGCCCGCTCCGGTAGGTAACAAGGTGCTCCGGTTTCTTTTTGAAGTAGGTGTTCACAATTGCCAGGTCAGCGTCCGCACACGTTCGGAGAATGTTGTCCCCTTCCACGTTGCGGCTACCGTACCCAAAGCCACCGTGAACACGCTCAAACCCGTCACACTTCTTACCATGACCGTTCAAATCACCACCCAGAACGATTCCCTGGGATAACGGGATCCCGTGAAGCAATCCTTCGAGCTGGCTCCAGAACAACGTCCTTTCGGCGTCACCGCACCCGGCCTGCGGAGCGTAAGCACTTATCAAGTGGGTTATTACCCCATTGACAAGCACCCGCACCGACATTAGCCGATCACTGATGCGATTCACCTCCAAGACGTCATCCTGGAGCTCGTCAGACAACACCACGGCGACCCCATTTCTCCCACTAGGTACACCCGTGTAGATCAGCTTGTAGCCATTCCCAATAAGTCGGGATCTGCTGCCTTTCCACCGAGTCTCCTGCAGGAACGCCACGGCCACCCTCCGCCTGAGGAGAGTTTCGGCCAATTCTCTCGCGCGTCCTGTTAGCGTGCCAACGTTCCACGAAGCGAAACGGAGTTTACTGGTTTGGGCTCGCTTCTTCAGCCGTGTCCGCCTCTGACACGGTAGCCCTATCCCACAGGTCACAGGAGTCGGGCGGGGCTCCTGCGCGCCGTTTTGCGGCGGCGCCCTAACTGTAACTCGTGCCTTTCTTCTATTCCTTTTCATGTTTGGCGGTTTTTTTTTTTTGGCTTTTACGAGTGCGACTGCCGTCTGACCACTCAACCCCGAAAGGGACGCCGGCGTCAGGGCCCCGTCCGTATGTCAGCAGGTGCACCATCTGGCAGGTGGGGTTGACTTGAGTCCCAAAGATGGTGGTGGGACCCCACTGCACCCATGCCAAATATTATTATGGTTTTAAAGAAACAAAAGCCAGCAACACATTGTATTTAAGATTTAAACTCTAGACTTCGTTGATCGTGAACCCATTTGGTTAGTTCAAAGAGAACGTGATACATTTTACGGATTTTAGCAATGTAATGGTAAGGATAGGTCCCTTCTGAATGCAACAGAAATGCAACCAATGTTAGTTTCCGCAGTGCGACGTGAGTTCATTAGTATGTGTTATCTGTGGAATGTTGAGACATCACTCGTACACACACTTACTGGCTGCGCGCTCGCACTATTCAATGTTCATAGTCAAAGTAGTCAAGTAGCCGTCAGTACTAGTAGTTCAATGTAGCTCATAGAATGCCGAATAGATTTTAGCTTTTACTGTAGGTACCAGTGGCGAAGGGTGAAATTTTGACAAAGGGAAGCCGGTCCAAAAAAATAAACACTTATACACTTACCTACTGCAGGATATCTTGGAGGAGGTCTTCAGATAAGAATAATATCAAAAGCCCCACCTTCACCATACAAAAAAGGACTGATGATTTGATAACAGTGTCTTTCAAGTATGATAAAAGCGGCTTTGAGAAAAGCCTTTTTCGACGTGCATCTCCATACCACACATGCATGCTTGTCAGTAAGTACTAAGTTAAGTACCCATTGTTAGGGAATAAGAGTCAAGAAAAAATAAAATAAAAAATTACAAAAATAATAAAGTGTTAAAAACCGAACCACACAAACACCGATCCAAAACCAACAAAAATATTAAGCAAAAATAAAGCAAATTATACACAATCACAACGTTATTTATATTCTAATGCAATGCGTCTTGTTTTGAAATTTTTTCGTGTTTCCTTTCTTGTAGTGGCGTGGTTTCTTTGTCTCTTTCTAATAGAGGAGAGGAGAGAACTACAAGCCGCTTGGCATTAGCCTATATTTATCAAGTTTAACCGACGATTAGCGAGCATTAGAAAGAGATGGTCTGACACGCTCTGTCTCTTTTCGCCTCATAGTGAAGCGCTGATTAATTTACGACTATAAAATGAAATGTGATACTTAGGGTATTGCTAAAAATTACGATTGCTATTGTAAATCGCGCCGGCATTTGATTAATAATACTTTGTTAATGAAATAGAATGTAAATAGTTTTGTATGAATATGGAACTGATTTTTGAAAGGTAACCCGGTGGGAATCGGCTTGTATGGACCCTTCGCCACTGGTAGGTACCTATTTCACCAACATGCAAATGTATCTCAAAGCATATGAATCACAAAACTGTGCGTTACCTATCACGTCGAGTTTGTGACATATCTCATATGTAGCGGGAACTTCTAATTAAGGTCGCTTGTTGCGAGTCGCTACTAATGACGATTATATGTAGTGTTTCGTTGATAAAGCTGTGCGTTAATTGCGTCGTATTTTTTTGTGACGAAACTTAAGAGAGGGCGACAATTTTTTTTTTTCTAACGTCTTTTCGTGGCATGGATGGCGGTCGCTAATGGCGCCTCATCAGCGTTGATTTGTCGCGACCTAGTTTGTTTGTTTACGTCTTTGAGTGCATGGACGTAAACGAAGGCGCAACACTTGGTTCACGGAAATGATTGGAAATCATCAAACGACCTCTACCGATCTGGGCGCATCGAAAGGGCCTTTGCCAGTGAGCCAAGGCTACGGTATCTCTTTTGAACAACCCGCCGCCCTGGCAGGCATCGATCTTCGTGGATCCCTTCACGATATATTGACATTACTTTGAGGTGCATGTGGAACAGAACGCGCCGTCGACCCGGGCCTGCTCCTTAAAAGGCGGCAAGCAGTGGGCAGCTCGCAAGCCCACGCCTACGGTGACCGGGAGTTCTATGTTGTCTCCTGACCAGGGCGTCTCTTGCGGCGATTATAGGCGTGAAGGCCCTGAAATATCCGCTTCCTCACGCTCTGCCTCCTCTTTTGCCAGCATCATTGCTTCGCAGAAGGAAGTGATAGCTTGCTTTGCACACTGGCTCCGGACTATGGCCTAAACCATGGCGGCGATGAATCGCGAGTAATCGCCGCCGATTACCGCCACAAGAACACGGTGGTGGTTATTTATTTACCTAATTTCACTTTCGGCGTGTTCAAAGATTCCGCCTAAGATAGTAGCCGAATGGAACAAAACATTGTCATCTCTCTTACAATATTCACGCAGACGGCGCATTCAAAGGTAAACCACACAACAACAATGTGTTTGTGGTTCATACCGACACTGCAACAACGAACTAGACAATGGAAGCATTGTCGTCTCTCTCACAAAATGTATGCCGACTGCGCGTGCGACTCAGTCAGAATATTTTATCGTACTTATTCAATTTCATATGTTTGAGCTAGGACATTCAATTAGGGTTCTGTGATTACGGAACCGCTGTTTGATTCAGCGATAACAATCCTCGTGTCTTTTGGACCTTTAGTACCTTTGCGTGTTTTAAATTTATTTTGAAAAGGTAAATTAAGACTAAACTGTACTCTATCTACAGCTGAGTTTTAAGCTTATAATATTTTTGCGAAAGGCAAAAACTTTTATGTCGAAGAACCCATGGGGACCTTTTTTGTACTAGGAGACACATAAGTTGCTTAGAAATGATATTTTGGGTTCATTTGAACAGATATGAAATCCTTTTTCGTAGTCTCTCGCACGTTTATCTAAGTAATTAATTTTTCGTAAACTAAGTACCTACCTATGTATGGCAAATGGCAATGGCAACCGACATGAAAAGAATTAGGTACGTAAGGAAATTTATAGGAATGTAGTTAATAGATTGGGTATTATTTAGTGTGTTGTAGTTACCAACTCGGTTCTCAAAACCTGCGGAACTGATTCTTTTACGTAGGTGACTAAAGCCGCTAGACCAAGGTTGGGTAGCATTCGTCTTTACCCCGCGGTAAAAATCGTGTGGCTTTAGTCAACCGTGTAAACCCCGCATACCGGGCACGTCCCTACGTGGCCGGCGGGGTTTTCGATGTCCAGCGCACGCACTCGCTCTAGTTTATGACTTGGTTTGTTGTTCACAAACATAAACTTAGCTTTTGTAGGAAAAACTTATTTGTACCTAAAACTATTTTTCTAAAAAAAAAAATGTTAAGAAAAATAAACATCCGGAACCCTTTATCCACTGTTTGAAGAAATACCAGGAGTAAGAGGTTTGTTTTTATTGATGAATTGTTCAATGACCCCGATCAGCTGGCTTTTTGCTAGTGTTGTATCGATTTCAGTTTGAAACTGCAGTTTCTGATACCATATGTATTGGAATAATTCATAGCTTCCTACCATGTAAACATAAGGTTAGAGAACCCTTCCCGTATCGTTTCTTATCTTATCAAGAGGCCGTGCACTTGATATGTATACCCCCTTTTTGTTACACGCTGTATACTATACGTATCGCAGAAAAGAGACGAGTTTATAGTTCTTAAGAACGGATTTGTCAAATTTTTGTTAAAATCATGGAGTAAACATGACATTAACTTAAACTAATTCTTAACTACTAATAGTTGTTAGTTATATAAGTACTGGGCTACCATGTCCGCAGACATACGAGTGGCGCGTCGTGTGTGGCGCGCACGTGACCATTCCCGTCGCCCGCTGTGTGCGCCTGCACCGAGTGTTTACGACTCAGTCTGTCACGGGACTTCCGACGTCTTACTGCCCATAAATCGGTATGAAAGCACTGATCAAAGGGCACGTCCAAAAAGTATTATATCATACAATTCTTTGTAAATCCGAACGAAAGTACAACTAATTTTTGAATCGAAAGTACAAATGACAATATTGGTATGTTGATTCGAAACTACAAATATCGTCACTGGTAATATTTTGATTTTGTAAGAAGCTGGTCTTACTGTTTCTATGTACATATTCGGAACTGTGCTGGAATGTATGGCTGTGTGTGTGTGCTGGCCGCGCTTCGCACAAAGAAAATAAATGTGGTTATAAAAACGCTCCGGGCATATGATACACGGGCGGGTGGCTCTCTGTGGCACCAGCTCCGGATTGGGAATAAACTTTTATATGAGCGAGTCTGTCATCTATATTTTTAATTTTAATATCGGTTTCGGTTTCAGCTCCAGATCATTTGACTTCGACAGTGTCTACTACGTCCACGTCGGAGTTTTCATGACGACTGATTAATGTGCGGATGATCTGGCCATGGACTGTAAATATTAATATAACAGACCCGATATCAAAAATGTATCTTGATGCCCATATAGGTAAGTAACCAGAATATTAGTACCTGGTTACTCGGGTCCTCGTCGGATATCAGAGACTCGGTCTACAAAAACACGTACAGTAGAACTGCGATAACTCAAACCTCGGGAATTTAAAACCTCTAAAAGTGCAAAAAATTATGTTCCCTTCCCATCAGAGCCCAAAACCTTGGTCTGGTCTGGTGAAACCGTACGGAGGACGGGTCTGAGCAGTTGTGTTGCGATGTGTGCCGGGTACGATACGCCAAATGTTGTCGTGTTGGAAGTTTGGTCGTGGAGGATATTCAGATCAATCTCCCTGTGGCGCAGTATCGTTGGTCGTGTTGCTGGGTTTAACATTGCATCACCTCGCTCAACTGCCGTCTTCCTTCCTATTCGCTCAGTTGTACGGAGTGAATAGGCTCTTAAGGTGTATAGTAGCCTCAATGACCTTGTGCATGTGGGCGGAGCTAAACGCCGTACTCCCGAATTCGTAAAATGCGCGCGGTGGCGCGCTAAACTAAAACGACAATCAAAGAATATCCAGAGATGCAGAAAAGCCGCGTGTTGGTCGCGATTTGTGCCTACGATATCAGACGGGGGTATGGATGGAAGACGGATAAATGTAAATTTTGTATTGATAAATGGTAATATCAAACTATAATATATTTGTAGTATTCTTGATCAATGTTTGAATAAAATCAAGGAGTGCTCGTTACACAGTTTAATGGCCGATCACAGACTGACAGACATTTGTAAAACAAGTACCCACACATTATAACATATCATAACATTAATATAAAAATTAATGGTAGATGGTAATATATTCTATCGATTCAACATATTTGAATTTTTTTTCACTACTTTTCAGAATATGAGTATCTATAGTAAGACCGTAACGGCATCATGTCTTTGCAGTGTCCTTGAATTAATTACTAGTAGTATTACTAGTGCGAATAACATAAACGAGTTCATCGCGTTAACGTAAAACAGATTCGCACTAGGCACTTTGTGATATTTTTATTTAAAAAAAAACGTTGCCCCACAGTTGGAATTACTCTTATCGTGGGTGCGTTTACAAACATATAAATTCACAGACACAAACAGCCAGACCCGGAACAACTACTTGTAGGACATGTTCTGAATATTTGTTCAGCGCGGGAATCGAACCCGCGACACGCAGCGCAGCAGTCAATAGCTAAACCACTGCGCTAACCGTGCTTTATATAGATGCCATGAGATTACAAGGCGCGTAGTTTCGGCCGTTTTTTATGACGACATAGTACCTTATTTACACTATGTCAGTGATGTCGGATTGAATGTACGCCGTGATGAGGTTTCAAATAAAACACGTGTTATTTTAAAATCTGTAAATTTTAATTCTTCGATCCGATCAATTACATGCGAGATTATAGGCAAATCTAAAGCTGCAGGAAGTTCTTGCAGTGAGAATGACGACAGTCTATTTCTATTGTTCCTACAACTGCACAGCTTATATTGATTTCTGTAGGATATGTGAAATGTTTCCATACACATACGGCATTTAAAAATAAATAGGGAATGTAGTCCCACTTGTCGTTCTCCAACAATATCCATAGATTCTAAACCACAGTCTATAATTCTCCGTGCTTGGCAATTTTCTATAGTTTTGAATAATAGTAAGCAATATTAACTATGCGTCGCCCTTCGATGAAACAGCTTGAAATTTGTTGAGGTTTTGATGATATTTTGAGCTAAAAAAGATATAACATACATTTTAATTAACCCTAGCAACATTGTTAGACATTTTTGTCAAGGAATTAATAGAAAGACTAGAGCTTGCGTACACTAGACGACCAATACCCATATATAAAGAGCGAAGAGGTATATATCTTTCCATCTGTAAGTCGAAAAATGTTATTACAATATTATTTGTGAAAAACAGAAAATAAATAAATAAATATATACGGACAAATCACACAGATTGAACTAGCCCCAAAGTAAGTTCGAGACTTGTGTTATGGGATACTAACTCAACGATACTATATTTATAATAGATACATATATAGATAAACATCCAAGACCCAGGCCAAACAGGAAAAGATCGTTTTCCATTATGACCTGGCCGGGAATCGAACCCGGGGCCTCCACATCGCAGGCAGGCGTGTTGACCGCTGCGCCACGGAGGACGACAAAAAAAATTACTGATAACTGTGACATTCCAAGCCCGCCAACCCGCGTCCACCGGCATCGGCAACTTTAAACTATTACTTATAGAAATAAAATATTTACAGGAAGAATCATTTAAAATAATCGAAGTTAAGTAAGAGTTTTTATTACACATTTTTGCTAATATCTCGAAAACTAAAAGTCCTATCAATTCAAAACGTCTTGTAAAACTGTTTTTACACCAAAACCCTTAATTGAGCCCTTATTTTTGGTTTATATCACCATAAACAAAAAAAACGAGTGTGCTTATGACCACACGACTGAAGTGAAACTTCTTTCGCTCCATCTGTATGTATATATATATCTATGTGTGTACAATATATACTAATTTTCTATAAATATTTAAATTTATTTCATGATTTCATTGGTAAATTAATATTTTTGCATAGATTTCTATTTAAAAAAAACAAAAACTCTTTGTAGACCTTGTAGTACCAAGCTCCCACCACGGGCGCCTCTGTGCTTATATCCCCCACTTAACTTCCGTTCGCCTTGCCCGATCACTTTTTGTAACGCTTACGTCACGCGTTCGCCAGCTTACTCCCCAAGTCAAGCGTGCGTAAAGAAGTTTCACTTCAAAAATCACATTTTCAAATTACGTAAATTTCTAATAAGATTTTTATTTTTAAATCTCCTTACAAATTACTTATGTGAACTTTTATGCAACTGTCAATATAAACTATCGAACTATTGGTTGCTATAACGTATATAGGCAATTACAAACCTATTAATAATTATAATCTAAGTGAGAGTGTTTACTTACCTGAATAGAGTCTTCTATATTATCAGCGGATGTAGTCGAATTATTGCCTTTCAGGTCTAATGATTTCTTTCTAGATTTCCTGGAACAATTCGTAATTATTTAACTTCGATTGTAATAGAAAAATACAGTAATATATAGGTATAAATACAAGAGTATAGGTAGATAGATACTTACGCCACCAGACGCATCTACAATTCTCATTTGCGAGCTAATCTATGAACGTACACTGACACGATTCGCTCGTAAATATTTGCACTCACACAGGCAAACACGCGTAGTCGGCGATAGCCGGAGCAGAGCAGCGAGCGACACAACCCTCCCGTCTGAATGCTAACGCACGACTGCCGCCCGCGCCCGCGCAGAGCACCTCCAAACCTGTATTTCAAAATAAGGATATTTTCTTGGCAAATGTTGATGGATTCAAATACGTTCTGGCATATCTGTAGTACCTCTAACCACGAATTTTCCAGTGTAAAAATATTTCCACACATCAATGCCGTTTAGAAGTAATAACGAATATTAGCCAAAAATAGCGTTTTGATAAATATTTTTTTAAGGCAAAAGGCAAAGTCCTATGAAAAAATCATCTTGAGTAAATGTTGTACATGAATCAATAGCCAAGATATATTTTTTTCAAATCTCAAAACCAAGCCGTTAAATAGAAATTAGCTTCCTAAAGTGACCCTTTTTCGCTACTAATGAGAGTGAGGCCCTTAATAAACTAGCGCGCTTTACCATCAACGATTGCATCACTGCTTACCATCAGGTGGGATTGCAGACAAGTGCTAGTTTATAAGAATTAAAAAAACAACCTCTATAACTTAAATAAGTAAAACCTCAATATTTTGTGTATCCCTTAGACTTTCACTTATCGAGGTCCTACGGTATATTGTAATGTGTTCGTAAGTAGCGTGTTGCGATGTATTTATGTTTATATACATTACGTCATTGTGTGCACAGTGTATGGAGCGCTAGGGTGCGTCGGCTACAAAGGATTCCATGCTTATTTTCGACTCCATAAATATGAACAATTCAAGTCGATCCCCAGTGAGCTCCCCTTTATTGTCCGCAATCGATAAGTTGAAATGTGACGAAGCTGGCGCCCAATCCTATTGGTTTTAAATAGAAAACGTTTAGGAATTTAAACAATATTTTCACATAGGTACATTTTGGTGTAATTAATAGAATTGTGTTGTTTACTGTAAGAAATTAATTCACAATTGGTTGTCATAATAAATAACCCTTGTTTAAGTTAGCTGCAGTTTATCTTGTTACTATTTTACGAAGAATTTTAATTGTGATGTGATAAAAGAATTGGTTTAGTCACAGTTTTTTTTCGTTCAAAATCGATTTTTTTATTTAAAAATATAGTACATGGATATTCTTAGAGGATGATAATTGCTAATAATAAATGTAAATTCAATATAATTTAATAATAATAAATATAATTTGTTGCCAGTGATGACTTATGGAATTGAGACGTGGTCGCTAACAATGGGTCTTATAAGAAGGCTCAAAGTCACTCAAAGGGCAATGGAGAGGGCTATGCTTGGGGTTTCACTGCGCGATCGAATCAGGAATGAGGAGATCCGCAGAAGAACGAGAGTAACCGACATAGCCCGAAGAATTGCAACACTAAAGTGACAGTGGGCTGGACACATTGCCCGTAGGACCAATGCCCGATGGGGCCGGCGGGTTCTCGAGTGGCGACCACGCACCGGGAGACGTAGCGTGGGATGGCCCCCGACAAGGTGGACCGACGACCTGGTGAAGGTCGCGGGAAACCGCTGGATGCGGGAGGCGCAGGACCGGTCGTCGTGGAGAACCTTGGGGGAGGCCTATGTCCAGCAGTGGACGTCTTTCGGCTGAAATGATGATGATGATGATGATAATTTTACAAATAAAAAATAATTATGTGTAACGCTTGTTTTTCTATCAGTGATTGGATTGATCTATCCACCGTATTATCTATCCACCGTATTCTATTTTTAACATTTCAATAAAAGAATACATCATTATTCATATTATTTTATAGCAACTAAAAGCACTACGTAAGGCTTAAACTTGTGCTATCATGAGTCCATGAGTGAGTTTTTTGCCCCGTGTGGTACCGGGCTTAGAATAGTACCAACCCATATCCTCCCGTGGGTGTCGTAAGTTAATATTTCTTTTGAATAAAGAGTAGATAGTTCCGAAAAACTACATAAAAATGGCTTGTGCTGTGTTTTGGTCAAGGAAGCCCCGTCTAACATTATTTTTTCTTTATACGAAGCCTGAGTATAGTTTGTTCAGACTAAGCAACCGAATCAATTCCAAATATTTTTACTCCACGTTATAATTATATTTTCCCAAAAATATTTCAAAATGTTAGCAGTTTGGTCACCAAGCGACAGGCATACACCACAGTCCACGGCAGATCATAGCGGTGACTGGATAGGCGAGTCTCCCGCCTCGCTATGTATTAGATAAAATATAATATTATGTGGGTTTTAAGATAAATATTATGTGTTCAGTAAATTATATCCCACCAAAAACATTCTGTAAAAACTTGCCAAATCTTGCTCAAGCTGCTTGTTTTTCCCTAAAAAGTAATGAAATCTAGACAAAGTCGTACCAAGTGTAAGGTTCCTTACTGCGATTTTTTTGTTATTATAGTTAATGTTGTGTGACTTGGCCGTTGAACATTCTTTATACGAGTACGGTACAAGTTAATTTTGTTTAGACTTGTTTTATCTGTTGTAAATACATATGTTTCTTAAGCGAGATAATAGCCCATACTGATATTGGTAATTGGAGGCTAGAGAGTCTCATTTTAGACTGTTGTTCATTATGCAAAACATGCATTCAGCATTGACAATGCTGACTTCTGCTCTCTTGTTTTCGGAGCGACAATTCGACCACCGTTCCATCAACATGAAATAGACGTACAGACGGACTTCTATTAATGAATAGAACTCTGTCAATACTAGAAATATTTTTTTATACTGTTTGTTTCAAGGTCGCCGATTCATAAGTATTATTGAAATACGCAGGTTTATCACATAATACTAAAACAGCATGCTACGCTTACTTACAACGCTAATATAATTAACAAAAGGCGGAATGATATAGTGTGCAGCTCAACCTCTATCTCTAAATATGCATTTACACACAGAATGTATACGTTCTTAGGGTCCTTTTTATACAATAGATTAAATAGAGTATTAAATATTTTTAAATTGAATTATTTTAGCTGTAAGAATGGTGTTTCTAATTATCTACAAGGTTTGTCATATGAGCAGACTGAAGACCTACTTACAGTATGTAAATAAATTTATCAATAACCATTACTTTAACAGACTATTAATACTATGTAAGCAATAGGATACTAATAATAACACTGTATACTTCCGTTGTGTCCTAAATTTTTACGTACCACTTTTATTGTTAATTTATTGCAAAATAAAAAAATATAATAAACACTTTTACGCCTGAAGCACAGGTTCTACCTAGTTCAGGCAAATTATACATCAGTGCTATTTAGAATTAAGAAAATCATTATACAAATTATGTACAAAGTTGAGAAATAAACAATTTATTTATTTATTTATTTAATTGAATGGTTATTATATCAACGTTTTCCAAGTGGCTATTTCGCATCGTCAATGGGTAGCAGTTCGGGCGAGAGATTGGTGCAATGGTGTCATGGAGTACCTGGTTTTGTATCCTTGTATACCTTACATCGGACAAGTCACACAACATTAACTATAATAACAAAAAAAAATCGCAGTAAGGAACCTTACACTTGGTACGACTTTGTCTAGAATTCATTACTTTTTAGGGATAAACAAGCAACTTGAGCAAGATTTGGCAAGGTTTTAATGTTTTTGATGGGATTTAACTACTTTTTGTACGAACATATTTTATTTTTATTTAAAAAAAAATATAAATTAGTTCTTGACGGCAATCCCGCCTGATAGTATGCAGTGATGCAATTGTTATTGGTAAAGCGCTAGTTTATTAATAGCCTGTTCACTCTAGCCTTGAAGACACTTAAATTGTAGTCCGACCGAAATACCGTCGCCGGTAAATTGTTTCAGTCCCTTGATGGACGCGGTATAAAAGACGAGGTGAAGCGCTTCGTTGGGATCGTTTTGGTGACAATAACGAAAGGGTAGAAACTCGCCGTACGACGGGTCGTCCGACAATTGAACGGAGAAGCGGGAATTAAATCATGCAATTCCCTCGCATACTCTCCAAAATGCATCGTATAGAACACCGACAGGTTGGCTACTTTTCACTTGTGCTCCAGGCTTTGGAGACCGTTTTGAGCTAAATCTGGGTCGCCAATTAGCCTCTTCGCACACCTCTCCACTGAATCCAAAGTAGCAGGTGGTATTTTGCAGCACCAGCCCAAATTTGGCTGCTGTACTCCACACTCGAACAGACCTGTGCTTCGTACAACATTAGAAGCTGTCCCGGTGTGAAGTAGTGCCGATGTTTACGTCTATTTCTTCCGTCGATTTATTTTATTAGATTTTTTAAAATAATTATAAGCTAGTGCTTGATCGCAATCCCGCCTGATGATAAGCAGTGGTGTTGGTGGTAAAGTGCGCTAGTTTATTAAGCCTATTCCCTTAAAAAACTTAATGAATTGGAAGGAAGATGGCAGATGAATAAGGTGATGCAATAATAAACTCAACAATGATGCTGCGCCAGAAGGAGATTGATCTGGAGACCCTCCTCGACCAAACTCTCGACACAAAAATATTTGGTGCATCGTACCCGACACATATCGCAGCATAATCGCTCAAACCCATCCTTCGGCTCAAGAGACATCATGCCAGACCACGACGAATCGCTTGGCGGCAAGACTTTGCCTGGTCAGTAGTAACTTTTGCCGGCAGCCGATATTATAGCCTACCAGCGAGGGATGAAATTTTTTCTCATTTGACTCAGATTTTTTTTCTAAGGTTAGGCATTTGTCCAGCAGTGAAATGTTATAGGATAGATACAATTGGAAGATGTATTTCACTATGCTGGATTTTTGCAATGAAATCCGTTTTTGTTTTTTGTAACAATAGTAGAAGGGGGTATCACCATATCTCTAAGACAGCTGAATGAAGCTGCCAGTTCTACATCAGATACTTAACACCTTAGATTTGTAACAATAGTAGAAGGGGGTATCACCATATCTCTAAGACAGCTGAATGAAGCTGCCAGTTCTACATCAGATACTTAAGACCTTAGATTTGTAACAATAGTAAATCAAATCATCTTTATTGTAGACTATGGGTATACATCATAGATACAGGTCTTAAATAATTAAAAGAAGTTCAGCCATGTCCCGCCGTTAAGGCATACAATAAATAAATACAAATTAGATGTCAGAACACAAATTAGTCATATTAGTTTTTGATAAATTAATAAAATATTTCAAATTATAAATACATACAAATTCAAGTCATATTAGTCATAGTTAATTATTACAATATTTATACTTATTTTTCCTTTCCTGTCATTGGAATACAATATTTTTGTCACACAAGTAGTCTCTGACATCATAGTAACACTTGTCTATTAATAATGAATGTAATTTCTTTTTGAACTGTATAATTGGTAATTGTTTAATGTCATCAGGCAATTTATTATAGATTATGGATGTCATGCATAAAATACTTTTATTCAATAGTGCCGTTTTACCATAGGGTATCTGCACCTCTAACCTTTTTTTATCCCTTAATTTTCGATAATAGCTTTTGACAGCAGTCTTATAGTAGTTTGGATTTAATTTTACAAAAATATTTGCTTCGTAAATGTATAGGGAAGGCAATGTGAGAATTTTTAGATTTTTAAAGTGAGGTTGACAGCTAATTGTACTATTTATTTGGCACATTGCTCTAATGCACTTCTTTTGAGCTTTAAATATAAATTCCTTGTCTACCGAATTACCCCAAAATATAATGCCGTATCTCAGTAATGGTGCTACCAGACCGTGATAAGCTGTTAAAATCGCTTTTTTGTCAACTATTTTGGAGAGCTTGTAAAGAGCGAATGAGGATTTGTTGATTCTTTTGCTGAGATTGTGTATATGGATTGTCCATGAAAGTCTGCAATCTATATGTATTCCTAAAAATTTTGAATTTGTTACAGATTCTACTGTCTGTCCATTATAATTTACATTAATACTTTTCGGTTGAGTTCTTTGAAGAAAGTGCATAATATTTGTCTTTTCTAAATTTATTTTTAGATTGTTATCAATTAACCATTTAATTATAGTTCTTAATGTTTCATTAACTTCATTTTCATAGTCATTTTGACTATCACATTTTATTAGTACAGTGCTGTCATCTGCAAAAAGTACCATGGGATGCTTTATGTGTCTAGGGAGATCATTAATGTAAATTAGAAAAAGCAAGGGACCCAAGACACTACCTTGTGGAACTCCTAATTTTATGGTTCTAGTTTGGGATCTATATGTCTTCTCATACCGGGCTTTAAGGCATATTCTATTTATTTTAGTTAACTGTCTTCTATCACATAGATATGAGTGAATAAGGTCAAGTGCTTTTCCCCTTATGCCATATGAATCTAATTTTCGAAGCAAAATGTTATGGTCAACACTATCGAAAGCTTTACTCATATCCATAAAAATTGCACATATTGGATTTCTTTTATCCATATTAGTCAAAACAATGTGAGTTAGTTCATATATTGCAGCATTAATGGACTTACCCCTACGAAATCCTTTTTGTTCTCTAGCCAAGATATTATATTTTTCTAGAAAATTGTAAAGACGGCTATGAAGGCATTTTTCAAATATCTTTGAAAAGATGGGTATCAAAGCTATAGGTCTATAATTTCCCATATTGCTTTTGTCATCTTTTTTGTGGAGAGGAATAACAACTGATATTTTGAGTTTTTCTGGGTAAGTTCCAGTAGAAATGCATAAATTTATAATATAACTTAGATGAGCTGCAATTGATTGAGATACTTGTTTTACTACTTTAGTACAGACGCCATCGTAACCCTCACTCGATGTATTTTTAAGTTGCTTGATTTCTCTATCCACTTCTATTGGGCTTATGGGGGTAAGGAAAATTGAGTTTAGGTTAGTGAATATGTTAAGATTTGAAGGTGCTTTATTATTATAATTATTTGTATGCATCGATTTTGTAGCTTCGTCAATAAAATAGTCGTTAAAATTATTCGCAATCGATGTTGGATCTGTAATACTTACTTTATCTTTTAATATTTCACGAAGGTCTTCACTTTTTTTTTTTCACTTCAGTAGAAGGGGGTATCACCATATCTCTAAGACAGCTGAATGAAGCTGCCAGTTCTACATCAGATACTTAACACCTTAGATTTGTAACAATAGTAGAAGGGGGTATCACCATATCTCTAAGACAGCTGAATGAAGCTGCCAGTTCTACATCAGATACTTAACACCTTAGATTTGTGACATCAGATAAAAACTTTTTTTACAAAGTGAAAAATAACTATTTTTGGAAGTCTGTGTCTTTGGTTTTTGTATATTTGTTTTTGACATCGATATCGATCGTTTAATTTTGGCTTGAAAATATAAATTAATTAAGTCTAGACTCAAGGTAACTACTGTAAACCGTTGAAGAGTTCCCTGAACTGGCCTTTGTTTTCATTATCAGAGCTTTTATGACAGTCACTACCCATCTAGGTGTAAGGTTCTTATCAATACAAATTAATCAAACATAAACACAAGGTAGCTGCTGTGAATCGTAGAGTAGTTCCCTCACTTTTATTAAATTGTAGTTTTTGCTTCGTGCTCGACTTGGCTGGGACACTGCCGTGCCCCCGGATTATACTATACTTTATTTTATCACTTACGGCTGCATATGCGATTAAGCACATAATAACAACTACCTCCACTTGACCGTTACGACAGTCCAAGGGCTGCAAGTGTGATGGAAAATGTTATCACTAGTTAATAGGGTAGTTGACTCTTGCCAAACCAAAATAAAATAACCAATATTTTTCTATAATCTGAATGACTGAGTCAATAGAATCATTTTTTTTTCACTCAGGAAACATCCCTATTAAAAACAAACAAGCAGAAATTATCACTACATAGTATAAAACAAAGTCGCTTTCTCTGTCCCTACATCCATATGGTATGTATGCTTTAAATTATCACTACATAGTATAAAACAAAGTCGCTTTCTCTGTCCCTACATCCATATGGTATGTATGCTTTAAATTATCACTACATAGTATAAAACAAAGTCGCTTTCTCTGTCCCTACATCCATATGGTATGTATGCTTTAAATTATCACTACATAGTATAAAACAAAGTCGCTTTCTCTGTCCCTACATCCATATGGTATGTATGCTTTAAATTATCACTACATAGTATAAAACAAAGTCGCTTTCTCTGTCCCTACATCCATATGGTATGTATGCTTTAAATTATCACTACATAGTATAAAACAAAGTCGCTTTCTCTGTCCCTACATCCATATGGGATGTATGCTTTAAATCTTTAAAAATACGCAACTGTTTTGATTCGTTTTTAAGGCGAAGGACCGGTCGTCGTGGAGAACCTTGGGGGAGGCCTATGTCCAGCAGTGGACGTCTTTCGGCTGAAATGATGATAATGATAATAACATCCATTAAATAGTGGATAAATAATATTATTTTTGAGGTTTCGAAGGCGATTTTTTTTTTATAACTTCCAAACTAGTGCTTGACCGCAATCCCGCCTGATGGTAACCAGTGATGCGATCGTTGATGGTAAAGCGCGCTGGTTTATTAAGAGATTATTCACTCTAGCCTTGAAGACACTCAAATTGTAGTGTGACGGAAACACCGCCGCCGGCAAATTATTCCAGTCCCTCGATGTACGCGGTATAAAAGAAGAAGCGAAACGCTTCGTCCGGATCGTAGTGGTGTCAACAACGTAAGGGTGGAAAGTCGCCGTACGACGGGTCGTCCGATGGTGGAACGGAGATGGGGGAATTAAATCATGCAATTACCTCGCACACTCCCCAAAATGTATCCTATAGAACACCGAAAGGCTGGCTACTCTACGCCTGTGCTCTAGGCTTTGGAGACCAACTCGATTTAAATTAAGGTCACCAATCAGCCTCTTCGCACGCCTCTCCACTGAATCCAAAGTGGCCAGGTGACACTTAGCAGCACCAGCCCAAATGTGGCTGCAGTACTCCACACACGAACGGACCTGTGCTTTGTACAACATTAGAAGCTGCCCTGGTGTGAACCTTTGCGATAACGCCAAGTTTTCTGGCAGCCACCTTGGCCTTGGACTCAATGAACCGCCCAAAGTTTAGGTCCGAGGAAATCTCAATACCCAAACGCTAAAGGCGGTCGGTACACTCCAGGGATACATTCCGGAAAGTAGGAGCCAAGGTGAACGGGCTCCTTTTGGCGGTGAAAAGACACGCCTGCGTTTTGGCGGCATTGAATGCTACAAGATTGGCATTGCCCCATTCGGAGACTGCCTGAAGTGCAACTCTCGTTCGCTTTACCATGGCCTCTCTATCGGACCGGATTGATTCCCTACTAGCCCGAGCATCCGGCAGGTATCTCTCCACAACTGTGCTGTCATCTGCATACCCATAGATACCGGGCATCAGCAGATCGTTAATATGCAGCAGAAACAGAGTTGCAGAGAGAACAGACCCCTGAGGAACACCGGCATTAGTCGACATGGGCTCAGATGAGCATCCGTCGACAACAACTCGGAGGGACCGTTCAGTCAGGAAGTCTTTTACCCAGCGAGTCAGCCTAGGGGAAAAGCCGTACGCTGGAAGCTTAATCAAAAGGCCAGCGTGCCATACCCGGTCGAAGCCCTTCGAGACATCAAGGGAGACAGCAATCGCTTCCCCATTCCTCTCGAGGGCCTCGCCCCACAAGTGAGTGGCATACACTAGTAGGTCCCCAGTTGACCGATTGCGGCGAAACCCGTACTGTCGGTCACTGAGGAGATCGTTACCTTCCAGGTATGCCAAGAGGCGCGAGTTCAATACACGCTCCATAATTTTACAAAAAGTATGGAGGTGATCGAAATCGGCGGATAGATAGTAGGATCGGCAGGACTACCCTTTTTGGGCACGGGCTGCACGTTGGCAAGCTTCCAGGACTTGGGCACTATACCAGTCCCAAATGAGAGGCGATACAAGCGTGTCAATACAGGAGACAACATGATGATAATAGTTATTTGTTCTACAAGAGTGCAAAGTTGGTTTTAAATGCAAGCTTAGTTTCTGTGATAACACTCATCGTAAACGGAAACAAATAATGAATCGACTATAAAGTTTTTTAAGTTTAATTAACAAATGATTAAAATACAATACAACGAAACAATATAAATTTTACATAATACTTTCGGTGTTCTGTGTACCAGCTCGGTGTCAGATTTTCTCTGAGAAATTTCTTTAAAGATGTTGGTATTCTCACGGTTGCTTCGCAATTCATCTTAGCCAACTTCTTATATGTTAGGCAAAATATTCACGTGTACACCAAAAACTAATAATCATAATATTAACACCAGAAATAAGGACAAACTGCGAGCCTCTTTTCACCGACTTCAAAAGGTACATAACTCTTTTGTTGGGCTTGGTGTAGCTTTTTATAACAAGATACCCTCTGCTTTGCTGTACTTGCCTTACAATGCATTTAAAGCACAAATCAAATCCAAGCTTTGTTCAAAGGCATATTATTCCGTGAATGATTATTTAAATAATAAGAATAGCTGGTCGCTCTGATTAACTCAGGACAATGTTTGTGTTCTTTCTCCGGAATTAGCTTACTGATACGTTATATTATGAGTTCATATAATTTACTTTTTACATTACATAAATATGTAAGCTGTTACGTCCTTTATGTCTGGGGCTTTTATTTAAGTAGTAAGTTTTTAGTTAATTACATTTTCATTTAAATATATATTTGTTTTGCTTTGCTGGTATTTTGGCGTGGTAGCTGGCATATGGTAAATAATTTCATTGTTGTTGTATTTTATTGTGTTCATCACTATACGTAGTATTGTATAAAGTCAAGTGTTATTTTTAAATGAACAGACAGCTGTGCTGCTGGGGAGTTTCTTCCGCCACTTCTTCCCAGCGAAAGCACTTGGAAGTGTCGATGGGAGGGCATTTTGGGGGACTGTCTTATGTAATATTGACGTTCAAAAAGTGCTGATCCTCAGCCTAATTTGAATAAATGACTTTTGATTTTGATTTTCTATAGGATACATTCTGGTGAGTGTGCATTTGCAATTGCATGATTTAATTCCCCCATCTCGGTTCCACCACCGCACGACCCGTCGTACGGCGAGTTTCCACCCTTACGTTGTTAACACCACTACGATCCGGCGAAGCGTTTCGCGTCCTCTTTTATACTGCGTACATCGAAGGACTGGAACAATTTGCCAGCGGCGGTGTTTCCGTCACACTACAATTTGGGTGTTTTCAAGGCTAGAATGATAAGAATCTTAATAAACTAGCACGCTTTACCATCAACGATTGCATCACTGCTTACCATCAGGCGGGATTGCGGTCAAGCACTAGTTTATAGAAATAAAAATAGTAATTTGTGTTTATTGTTTACTAGCGGCCGCGCGCGACCTCTCCTCGTTTTTTTATATGTTCCACTCCTATTGATCGCAGCGTGATGTTATACAAAAATATCAATCAAGTTGCGATTGTCAAATTTCACTATGTGACGAATAGGGCATTAGAATCCTGAATTAGTTCGACAGTGTGTATTAACAGTAGCAGTGTCTCTGTTACTTACGATACGAGGGACCGCATAACACAACTTACTCGTGAGATCAATGGAATCGAAGTGATTATGAATAACACCAAGCAGCAGCTTATAGAAATTTACGCCTAGACTGTAATGGTGACTTTATACTTGCTTAGTAATTGTGAAAACATTTTTGTTAAAACCGGTCAAGTGCGTGTCGGACTCACGCACAAAGGGTTCCGTACCATTGATTTATGAAATTAAAGGATATAAGTTATTTGTATGAAAGATTACTCGGTAATAAGCGGTTTACGATTTACGAGGTATTAAAAAAAAACTACTTACTAGATCTCGTTAACAATTTTCGTTGGTAGTTTTTATATTAATGTACATCATATGTTTTTTTTAGATTTTGTAATTTCTAATTTTAAGAACAAAAGAAAAAAAAAAATTTTAGAAACCTCGATATCATTTTTGAAGACCTATCCATAGATACCCCACACGTATGTGTTAGATGAAAAAGAAATTGAGTTTCAGTTCTAAATACCTATGGGGAGCCCCCAATATTTATTATTATTATTTTATTTTTGCATCTAAATTTTAATATGGTTCACAGAATACATCTACCTGCCAAGTGTCAACAGTATAGCTCTTATAGTTTCGGAAAAAAAATGGCTGTGACATACGGACGGACAGACGGACAGACAGACAAGGCGAATCTATAAGGGTTCCGTTTTTTGCCATTTGGCTACGGAACCCTAAAGCACCTTTTAGGTACATGGCGCGAAGAAATTTACACTGGACCTTCTCAATCATATATGTACGAGTATATGTAATTCTTAATTTATTAATTACCGCGTTCCGATCCGCACTATTGAGTTTATTTTATTTTAGCTACCGCTGCTCTGTTTGAAAATGAACAATTCGGGAATTGTACCATTTCCATTGCATGTGCTATTATTATATTGTTAGGCATCCAAGGTTGAAATTAGTTTGTAGTAGTTCTGAAGTCTGAATATACAGGGGAAGGTCCTAAGTAAGAAATTTTGATTCTATTATCGGTCACCTTCCACGCAATATCCAGTAAATTATAATCTCTAACAATGAATGCACTCACCACATCAGGTACATCTAATATGTTATGTAGTGTGTCAAAATGAGAACTATAAATCAGCGCTGGCCGAAGGCGGTGTAGGCACTAGGCTGCACAACATACCAATAGGGATGTTTACTGGGTTAAAAAAAAATGATTCTATTTAGTCTGTCATTCAGATTATAGAAAAATATTGGATACGTAATTTTGTTTTATTAAATCAATAAAAATTTACAAATATAAAAGGCATCAAAGATCAGGCGTGGTGGCTGGTGACGTCACTGCTCACTAAAAAGTGTAGCGTGCAGTAACGTCACATGAGTTTTCAACGCACTGTGTCGTCTTCATTTTTTGTTTATATGAAAAAAGAAAAAACACGTGTCTAGTATTTTTTGGAAATCTGACTGACGGTCTAATTAGTTTTTTTTAGTCAACTACCCTATTACGTGCCAAGTCTGAATAAGGTCTAAACCTCTGTACACAATTTGTGATTTAACAAATTATAAACCGCCATATTTTGAGTAAATTTACGTGTTTGTACAGATTGCGTGCACCTGCAACTATACCGCGACGCGAAGGCGCGTTGCGCGGGCGCCGGCTGTAAAGCGTCGTTGTCGCTGCAGCACTTCCTGGGATGCGAATCCGGTTTTACGCTGGACAAGCATTCCAACACGCTAGCGCTCGTATGCCGTGACCTCGTCGCCATCGTCGCCTTCGAGACGCGCGAGCGCCTCATCCAGTGGCAGGTAGGATCCCACCACCAGTGTGTGTGCTCACCGGATCGGCCGCACTCGTTAACGCGCTGTTTGGCTGCAGGTGAAGGTGAGTGCGCACCTGGGCGAGCCGCGCCACTACCTGGTGCTGGTTGGCGGTGCAGGCGGGGCAGGCGGGGGGGGCGGCAACAAGCGGCTCCCTGCGGGCCCCGCGCGCCTGCACCTACACGAGCGCCGGTTCGCGCTCACGGCCGGCGTACCACCCCGTCTGCTTGGAATATGGGAGCTGCCGCATCTTAGGTTAGTCACTCTTCAATCGCTACTTCTGACGGCATATAAGAAACTTGTTCTCGGACCCCTGTGTATTTATTGTTTAACGTAAGGTCAAAAGGAGTCCTATAATACTCTCCTTATATGTGTACAGGCGTTACGGCGTGGTAGAAGGGAGGTTTTGCTTCGAGGGTGGCTCACATTGCGGCAAGGGCGAGGGCCTGCACGTGCTCATCACTGATCAGGCGAAGGAAGTGGCGAGAGACTTCGACCTTGCCTCGCAGGGACGACTCTCACCGCGGAGACGGCCTCATAATTTTAAAAAGAATGAAGGTTTTGTCAAATTTAAAGTTGAACCGATACTTAACAATTTTGTGCACACACTTGTGTAATTAATTATTTTTTTTTAGGTACAGATAGTCCAAAATCTCATAAGGCATACAGGCCGGACACCCGGCTCTCAGAACTAAACACGATAGACCACTCCCTGCCGCCCCTCGATCTCCACAGCTGCGAGGAGGACTGCGAGGAGGGGGCCATCTCCCCATATTGGCCGTCCGCAGAGAGGACGCACTTCACGGACATGGGGCACGGGGACACCGCGTCTGTCAACGAAACCATTGAAGACGCGGGTGCGTGGAGCGGCGTCGGCAACGTTACACTCGAGCGCTGCATGAGCTGCATCTCCAAGCTGGGGGCGCTATCGCGCTCCTCCACCGCCGCGCTAACGCCGGGTGCCAAGCACTTCAACCCCGCGTGGACCATGGAACCCGTCCACGAAACCCTTCCTACCGAGTCCCCAGAAATCGCCGCACATTGTGATAAAGCACCTAGTGTTACCGATAAGACTGAAGATGTTTGTCGCTGCACCGTTCGGCCGGCGCTGCCGCCGGAGAGACCCCCCAAGCCCACGCGGCTCGAGCTCAACCTGAGTCGCCAACCAACGTCGGTGCCGCTGTGCCGTTGTGCACTCAGTGTACCGGACGATAAGCCTAGCAGAGTCGGACCCTATGAGAACTATGATGTACCCAAAGTTCCTTACCAAGAGGTAATTGTATTCAATGTATTGTATTAAAAATGTGTATTTACAGAGTTAGTTAGTAGTAGCTTTATTTACTTGTTATTGTACAGGTGGACGGTGAGTACTACGATACACCAAAACGTCTCATAGAGTGTCTGAATAATGAACTATTTAAAGTAACTAAAAGTTCAACGTCGAATGCTGTTATATTAAAAAAACCTTGCGGTTGTTTACTTAAGTTTGGCAAACGACGACGGGAGCCGACAATTGTAGACTCAGACGAGAATTTCCAGCCGGCCAACTGTCCCTGTCAGCGTGTCACTGACTGGGCGAACAATTGGATCAAACTACCCTATAGTAGGAAAAATATTGTCTCCAGTGAAAACTTAGTGCCAAATAAAGAAAACGTAACACCCAACAATAATGATCGAAGCGCTCTCTACGCTACTATCGACTTGTCACGAAAGACTAGAAGAAAACAAAGAGCTTGTGACAGGCACGACGACGTACCCGAGAGCGAGCTCACACGCAGCCTCAGGACTCGGTCCGTAGAGATAGACGATGGTCCTCTCGCCAACTATGAGAACCTCAACTTCGCCTTGTCTTTAGAACATTACGAAAATGCTAAAGATTTATTGAGAAAAGTTGGTGTTACACAATCAGAGCTAGACGCGATTAGCGCTAACCTGAAACCGGTTTCTTTTGCCATCGTAGACAGCACAAACATTTGCACTAAGTGTGGCCACCATCAACAGCGAGAAAAAGAAACATACCAGGAGGGGCCAGCAATTAGCACGAACGACGACTATCTTATGATGGCACCGAATGTCAGCAACAAATTAGAACAAAGCAAGCCATTACCTTCCGGGTACACTCCGATGTCTCCAATCGGTGGATTTGCGTTTAACACTTTGAAACATCCTGCAAGAAGTCCAATCAACAGGTTGCTCGAAGAAAAATCAGCAAGCAACCCGACGCTGTGCGGACCCGAGGAAAGTCGACGAACAGACACGAGTGAGCTCGGCGAACCCACGTCGCGCGTCGTCTCCGAGCGAGCCGATAGAATAGAATACAGAAAACGCTCTAGTTCCGCAGACTCCTCGCGGTTCCTTGAAGACGTTAAAGAGTTCGATGGCAGCGTCGGTAGTCACGGTTCCACGTCTTCCATAGAAACGCTTCGTAATATTGCACTCGACGGGGAGCGGACATCAACACCGTGCAACTGTGCGGCTGATAATAAACATTCAGACGCTGATAGTTCTGAAGCATCTAAAGGGGCTCGCAGTCGGCTCCCGCCGGCGAAGCGTTCTTCGTCAGTGCCGGGAAAGGCGGGCGGGAACAGAGACTCCTCCAGTTCCAACGATTCTGGCGTTTCGAGCTGCTCCCTGCGGCGCGGCGAGTTGTTCGAGTTGCCACTGACGACTGCTGCAGCACAGCGCCACTACCGAAGCGCGCGGCGTGCGGCAGCCGGAGCCGACAGTACTCCGCCCCGTCGCTCCAAGTCTACAGACCCGCTGCGGGACCTCGTAACACTACAGAGGGAGCGCGTGCCGGCCAAGTCGTCGTCGGCTGAGGCCGAGGTGCCCGTCCTGTCTGCCAAGCCACTTAGAGGTACGATTCACTTGTTATTGTTATATTCAATTATTTTTTATACACTACTACTACTATTATATTGTGTATATATATGGAGCTTACAATAATCTAATATATAAAATTCTCGTGTCACGGTGTTCGGATTTAAACTCCTCCGAAACGGCTCGACCGATTTTGATGAAATTTTTTGTGCTTATCCGGTATCTATGAGAATCGGCCAACATCTATTTTTCATCCCCCTAAATGTTAGGGGTAGTCCACCCCTAAATTTATTTTTTTTATTTTTTAGACAAAATTTTTAATTTCTATTTTTTTATGATACAACATACAAAAATACATACAATCCCCAATTTTCACCCTTCTACGATCAACCCTTATTTTTTAATAGCCATTTTAGTAATTTAATCTATTATTTATATGTCAAAACAACGTTTGCCGGTCAGCTAGTAGTTTTATAAATAATTTTACTAATTTAGTAAAGCAAATCAGTCCTATGAATCACTTGTACCTGGTGTTTCTAGCTAAGTGTGTACTAGATCTGTTTTACCCCACAGGTGTGATGGATACTCACAGCACGTCGAGCGGCACATCGGACATGTCGGACTACATCGAGACCCTGTCCATCTGCTCCTCACACTCCTCCACCGACACGCCTGTTACCATGAGGTAAGCTTGCACGCGTCTCACGCCATTTTCATGAGTGTTTTTGTAAGGAGTGCGATGCTATGATTGTTTGCACACAGAGTGATGCGGCAGACGACGAGTACACTGCGGCCACGCTCCGGCAAGGAGTACGGCAACCTGGACCCGCGCCTGGCGTCTGCGTATCGCGCGCCGCATCTCCCGCACCACCCGCATCTTTACTCCAACCTGCCGTAGCTCACAATGTAAACAGACACTCCGAGCAATACTCCAACCATTGATACTCCAACAATTAAACTACGTATTTGTAATATTAAACAGTTTCCTTGTAAACTTTGTGCTCCTCTGTTCGACAGACACCTCTGTATTTTATGCACGCATTTTATACACATGCATATTTGGCATCTGTTTGCTGTACTGGTTTTTCGAGTATTGCGTGGAGTGCACCTTCTGTGCATATTTTGTTGAGCCAAGACGTTGCCTACCAGCGGCGTTCTGACTGTCTGTTTGTTTCCAAACTGTTGCTAAGTGTAGTTTTGTATTTGAACTGTAACTCTAATCTCTGAGCGTTAATTTTACGTGTGGTATGTTAAATGTGATCCGTCCATGGTCTGTCCTCGATGCGTCGGTTTGTTTGCGCTCTACTTCCACTTTGAGAATTTCACAGTGTTTGAAAGTATTGTTCGTTTAATTTACTTCCTTGTATTATTCTGTAATGAGACATCAATGTACGAAGAGCTCGTGATGCGCAGTCCTACGAAGTCTCGGCAAGTCTCGCGTGCGTAATGTTACGCATCTGTACGACACAGCGTTTTTATAAATGATGATTACCTTCACAATGGGAAACTGAACGAATTACAAGACAGGTTAATAAAATAACTATTGTTAATAATTTTTGATTGCGTATAGTACTGAGAACACGTAGGCTAGGAGTCCGGGCCGGACGATGTACATATTGTTACTCATAAGTAGTCCACGACTTGAATAGAATGATGTAAATTATATTAAATATTATTACTAAAGTAATTGATATATAAATCTAATCTGTACAACGACTCTCTTGTCTCTACTTTGTTACGACGATGTAATATTTTGATATTCGGAGTTTATGTGTCGGGTGCGAGCGGCGCGACTCAGTAAGCAATAAGCAGTGCAACCAGTGGTGATCCTTGTATTTATTGTACAGTTACGTTACAAATGTGTACTTGATACTCTATGGCGGAAGCGCGGTTCGTCTAAGTGAAGAGCGCGCGCTCCGCGTCGGCCCCGTCCCGCTCCGCCGGGGCCGGCGGGGCGTGGGAGGGGGCGGGGGGCGCGGTGCACGCGAGTAGGCGGGTGCTGTTGGCCCGAAGACTGGAATTGTAAGCAGGTTGTTTAGATATTACGCTAGCAATGAATTTATATTATAAAAAAAAAAAACTAATGTTAATAAACTTGGAATTTCTGAATAAAATGAGAACAAACGTTTGTTTATTTTATTGTGTATGTGCGTGTACATAAATGGTTTTGGAGAACATAATTTCCTCATAATAACTTCCCCATTTGCTGCTAGTAACTGACTCTGGTTCCTGAAATACTGCACTCAACATTGTTCACAACACGCTGCAACAATATGAACTTTATCTACAACTGGCGTAATTGTGAGAAGTAAGTATATGTTTTCGTAGATAGTGTCATTTTTGAGAACCGGGTCGGGCATATATCGGTAGCAGGCTATTTCTTATTCCACAAGGTTGTATTTGAGAGCAAGTTACTAATGGATTATCGTGACTACAAGGTTGGGTCTATGCAAATACTCTCCGTTAGCTAAACGAGAACACTCGCAGAAGTCGCAGATAATAGGCTTGATTGATTCCCCCGGCCGGTGACACGCCCGACAGATGTCAACTGTGCCGTCTTCTACAATAAATCTCCGGTAATTGTTCGTCATCATAACTTGATCCCTAATTGCACAATTAACCGGACCTTTGCAATAACGTCTAGTTTCGTTGCAGCCGTTCTATAGCTCTGAACTCTATGAACCGCCTAAAGTTTAGGTTTGAGAAAATATCAACTCCCAAAAGCTGAAGCGGTGGGTGCACTCCAAGAATACATACCGAAACGTAGGAACCAAGGTGAACGGGCTCCTGTTGACTGTGAATAGATACGCCTGTGTTTTGGCGGCGTTGAATATCACAAGATTAGCTTCGCCCCATTCCGAGACTGCCTAAAGTGCGATATTCGTACGCTTTACCATAACTGCTCTTTCAGACTGGATTGCTTCTTTACTAGCTAGAGCACCCGGCAGGTAACTCTTCACAACTGTGCTGACATCTGCATACCCATAGATTCCGGGCATGCAGATCTTTTTTTTATCATGGCATCTCCTAGTTGACATTGAGAGGTCATGACTACTTAACTGGACTATCCTGTGGCTACCTTAAGTGAATTTAAAGCCTCCAGCCAGGGCTATTAAAAACTAAGCACTCACACTACACTCTAAGGGCACCCCTTGTGGGGCACGAACCTCGGCTTAGGGTGTCGCTGAAGAGCACAACAAGGGACGGCTGGATCGAATTTTATTTCGGTTTGATGACCGTGGCGTTTCCTAGTACTCGCTCTGAGAAGAAACAACCGAAACAAACTCAGAGGTTATACTTAGTTGGGAATTTATATTTACCGGCTCAGCTACGGCACGGGCTGCCCTTCATCGGAAAAAGGCATGCAGATCATTAAACAGCAGGAAGAGAATTTTGGAGAGAACAGACCCTTGAAGATCACCGCCGTTAATCGACATGGGCTCCGATGAGCATCCGTTGACAACAACTGGGAGGGACTGTTCAGTCAGGAAGTATTTTACCCAGCCACTCAGGCCAGGGACAATGCCGCTCTCAGGAACCTTACTCAAAAGACCAGCGTGCCATATCCGGTCGAAGGTCTTCGACACATCTTAGGAGACGGCAATCACTTCCTCAGTTCTTTCTAGAGTCTCTCTTTTTGGGCACTAGCTGCACGTTGGCAAGCTTCCAGGACTTGGGCACTATATCAGTCCTAAATAAGAGATGATACAAACATGTCAATGCATGAGACATCTCGGGCGTACAAGCCTAGAAAAACGCAGATACTGAAGTGACGATTTGTTTTGTGACCTGTGTTTCTCAGAAGATTATGACAATGATTAAAGTACATTTTAGTTACAATTTTCTATGTTAATAAAATGTTAATACAAAATAGTAGGGCACACGATTGCGTTTCTTTTATAGGTAGTCTGTTGAAAAGTGCCATGTTTAATATGTTTTTTATCTTATTGTTTATAATATTATTTAAAATTTAATTTATAAGTATTTAAATGAAATACTAATAGAAAAAAAATTAATTAACACACTTCATTAACAGTATAACTATTTATTTAAGTATGTCGGAGACAGCGACGGCAGAGCGGTAGGGTCGACAGCATCTTGGTGTGGTGGTACAGGATCCATTCCGTAGGTGAGTTTTGAATTGAAGCACAACGTGTAGATATACCCTCCAATCTTCATAATAACAATTTGAATAGGCAAACCGACAGTTTCGGTTCGGAGTAGTGCCTTGGTCCGCGTCTCGATGCAAAGTCACCGTTCGACGAACCCCACTTTCCAAAGCGACTCTGTCCATGTGCCGCCATCACAAAATGACGTCACAAGCGTTCGCCCCTCTACTACGTAAATCAAATCAGCAACTTCTATTAAAATTAATCGACGATCTCCGACACGGCCAGCCTGACTAGTTGCACGTCCTCGTGCATCATCTTCATCATCATCCCAGCGCCAATCCCAGTCGCATCCGAAGCTCCCTCAGCCCCGGAGTGCAGGATCCGGTTCACCAGGCCAACCGCCGATTCCGGCCAAACTTGGATATTTCCCGTTGCACGTCCTCGTGCATGTCTGTAACAAATTAAAAAAAACACAGAAACCCGACTTTGAAGCATTTTTGAGAGCTCGGCCAACCTGACCGTCACACGTCACGTTTAGTTACATTGACTATTAGAAAACCAAACAAGCTTAATCATTTTAGCAACTTAAACGCAAAAGCTTCCTTCAAGCCTCATAATTATCAAATTTCAAAAAGAAAACACAAAAGGTTCCTTCAAGCCTCATAATTGTCAAATTTCAAAAAGAAAACACAAAAGGTTCCTCCAAGCCTCATAATTATCAAATCAAAATCATAATCATCAAAAAGAAAACACATCATGGTTCGCTACCACAGTAGCTAGTGACAACTCATAGTTGACACCCATATCGTCATCACCTCTTGTGATACGACCAACTCTAGAGTCCACGACTCCCAGGTCAACACATGACCGTACAACTAATAGTCTCCTCCGAGACCCAGGTCCCCGCCACATCACTAGCTGCCCATCGCCCCCTGAACAACTCCTCACTGAGTTGCAGTTACGACTACAGACTAGTGCATGCAGTGCGACCATACCTACTAGTGTCCCCGCCACACCACTAGCTGCCCATCGCGCTCTGAACAACCCCTCACTGGGTTGCAGTTACGACTACAGACTAGTGCGTGCAGCGCGACCACATCTACCAGAGTCCCCGCCACATCACTAGCTGCCCATCGCCCCCTGAACAACTCCTCACTGAGTTGCAGTTACGACTACAGACTAGTGCATGCAGTGCGACCATACCTACTTGTGTCCCCGCCACACCACTAGCTGCTCATCGCGCTCTGAACAACCCCTCAGTGGGTTGCAGTTACGACTACAGACTAGTGCGTGCAGCGCGACCACATAGCCATGATACGTGTTCTATTTGCTGGCGGAGGCACCCTCCTCACCATCTTCTACATTTTGAAAATCTAACTCAGCAGACTCAATACTTGGAGAAGTCTTTCGTATACGATCGTGGGGGTACTTATAAGTTCTGTTTCCAATCAACGATTTCAATACGTAACGATCACCATTATCGCCAACAAACAACTCACCAATATTAAATTTCATTACTTTAGCTCATTTCTATCAAATTTAGATTTTTCGTAAATAGCACTCATTTCTATCAAATTAACATTTTTCGTAAATAGCACTCATTTCTATCAAATTAACATTTTTCGTAAATAGCACTCATTTCTATGTTCGTTACCGCTTGTTCTCTTGAGAAGATTTAATAGTCTAGCCACACATACTATCAGAAGCTCAAGTGAGCTCGTAACTATAGACCACAGTGAACTTTAGTTTTGAATTAAAGACAAACCAGACATCATAATTTTAAAACCCTGATTTAAAATTTCTCAGCCCATTATAACGAAGAATAATCGGGTAGTACAAGAAATAAAATTTGCAAAAATAACTCTTATTATCATGTCGCAAAGAGATGGTTCAGTACACAACGCTGGTACTACCCATACCCTGTATACGTACTATCGCGTGTGTACGTATACCAATGAAATTACAGATTGCTTGACAAGAGAACATTCGGCCACGGAATCAAAATAAAAATAGTACGACTCACCGGTTTATGGCAATTTCTCGCAAACACCTGCCACTTGGCAGTTGTCAATCGCTGCACATCAGACATATCTGAGCTCTCATAAAATCCCATTACATTACCACAAACATTTTGGGTATTTTGAAACCTTCTCATCGCCTGCAGAGTAGATGCTCAAGTCTTGAAACCTTGGGCGTTCCGCAAAGCGCACGCAGCTCTGACTCCGCGCCACACGCCATTGATGTGATTCACCAAGCAGCTAGAAGCGCACCTTGCGCGCTCGCAAGCGCACCTTGCGCGCTCCGCAAGCGCTCCTTGCACACTCCGCAAGCGCACCTCGCTCGCCAAGCAACAGCCAGCACTGTCGCGCGCCAAGCATCTAGCCAGCACTGTCGCGCGCCAAGCAACAGCCAGCACTGTCGCGCGCCAAGCAACAGCCAGCACTGTCGCGCGCCAAGCAACAGCCAGCACTGTCGCGCGCCAAGCAACAGCCAGCACTGTCGCACACCAAGCAACAGCCAGCACTGTCGCGCACCAAGTATCAGCCGGCACTGTCGCGCGCCAAGCATCAGACGGCACTGTCGCGCGCCAAGCATCAGCCAGCACTGTCGCGCCTGCAGCGCATTCTTGCAGCGGACCATCACGCGGAGCGATCAATGCGCCAGCAATTGAGCGCACCTCGTGACATGACGTTCACTTCCAGCCTCACTGCCCGTACATCCAGCATTTACAGAAGCTCATACAAAGACAATGAACAACTACACACATAATGGCAGAAAGTGACTGTTATTCTGTTCCTTGATTTATATCGAGATTGTGAGCAGTGTAGTTCTTTATCCCACTTCTGATGTCGGAGACAGCGACGGCAGAGCGGTAGGGTCGACAGCATCTTGGTGTGGTGGTACAGGATCCATTCCGTAGGTGAGTTTTGAATTGAAGCACAACGTGTAGATATACCCTCCAATCTTCATAATAACAATTTGAATAGGCAAACCGACAGTTTCGGTTCGGAGTAGTGCCTTGGTCCGCGTCTCGATGCAAAGTCACCGTTCGACGAACCCCACTTTCCAAAGCGACTCTGTCCATGTGCCGCCATCACAAAATGACGTCACAAGCGTTCGCCCCTCTACTACGTAAATCAAATCAGCAACTTCTATTAAAATTAATCGACGATCTCCGACAAGTATATAACTTTCTTATTATTTGACATAATATACCGACAATTCAAATTTTAACTCTTTATTTATGGTTTCATTTCACTAGATTTACCCATCCTTTTGGTAGATTCATACATATTTTGTAAATGTGGGGATTTTATGGACCTTGTAGACTTAACACCTGTCTACAGGTCATTTACTATAATATCAAGTACTTACTGACAGTCCTATGCTGTCCTCTCATACTCACTAGCGTAGGAAAACATTGTAAAAGACAAATATTTTTAAAAGTTTCCGTAGAGTTTCTTAGCGTCTCTTCTCTAAAGGAAACGATTATTTGGAACCGCACATCTAGCTTCTGAAATTTCATAAAAGCCCATGTCATGCATAAAATAAAATAGTAATGTGCAACTACTTCTAAATTCATGATACAAGCTCTTTTAATTTCAAACCATGATTAATATTAAATAACTGGAACTGCTGACTACAATATCAGGCCAAATACGTATTAAACTTCAGTAGAATAATAGTAGTTTTAGTTAATAATAATTAAGGAAATAGCAACCACGAGATTTCAATATAGTGGAAGGAGATGAATCAACATATAATAAGAAAAAAAATGTCACTTCGGCACTCACTTTAGTGAGGGTGCACCCGGCGACGTGTTGCCGACTGCAGCCCGCGGCCTAATTCAACGCACTTTGTTCTTAGGTCAGGCCCACGGACGGGAAATTATAAAAAGGAATCTTTTTAGGCCCATTTCGAGATTTAAGCAATCAGTATTTCTCCCTACAAGCGGTTTATTTGACAATAAATGAAAACACAAACACTGCTGGTTCATTGGAATAATCATAAACCATAGAAAAAACCTAGCATCAAAAATAAAAAAATTAAAATTTCTAACAAACTAAATCGCATAAAATAGCAAATGGAATAGAACATCCTTTAAAAATATTGGTTCACTGACACCCGCTGTCGGCTGAACTCTGATCGGCGACAGCGTGATCCTGTATCGACTTGCTTTTTTCGTGACATTATTATTAAAGTTTGGTACCGCAGGATGCGGCGGTCATTAACCTGTAAGCGCTTCCTTATCAACATGTACATCATGTAGAAAATGTGAAAAGTGAAAAATAATTTCCTGTGACTAAACTAATGGACATATTTATATGACTTTTTATGGGTAGACTGAGAATATGTTGAGGTACACGATGTTTAATTTATTGTCGTATTGTCAGCACCACTCTGTATATCACAAGAGCATGCTGCCACATGTATGTCATGTTTATTATAAGTACGTTGATTATCGCATCACGTATGCGATTGCTTTGCTTTTTGTGTATGTGATGGCTCAATAAATAGTATCTACCAAATGTTGTTGGGCAGATAATAGGTAGACAACATTTAGGGATATAATAAGGATACTACTCATTGGACCCCCACCTTAGAAAATTCAACGGATGCCGGCAGAAGTTACCACCCACCAGACAAAGTCTTGCCGCCAAGCGATTTGTCGTGTTCCGGCATGATGTCTGGTGAAGCCGTACGGAGGACGGGTCTGAGCAGTTGTATTGCGATGTGTGCCGGGTACGATGCGCCAAGTGGTGTGTCGGGAGTTTGGTCGTGGAGGGTCTCCACATCAATCTCCCTCTGGCGCAGCATCGTTGGTATCTATTTACTTAGTTTTTTAAGTGAATGGGTTTAATAAACTAGCGCGCTTTACCATCAACGATCGCATCACTGCTTACTATCAGGCGGGATTGCGGTCAAGCGCTAGTTTATAGTTATTAAAAAAAAAAGAGAAACATCTTGTTCAGCAAAACTGATCACGATCAAAATAAATTGTATCATTTTCACAAGTATGGGTCATCAAAATCAAAAGTCATTTATTCTTCAAATTAGGCATTCAGCCGCCCGCCCTTCACCTCATCCTAGTGCGTTCGCTTATAATTACTTAAATAGATACAGACCGGTACTTGATATTGTGGATATCGCTTCGTCCCGTAATTCGTTTCAATGGTGGCATATGAATTTAATCGTTACAAAGGTCGGTTGACTACCGCATGATGGCGGCTTATCTACCTGACAGCAACAAGCAACCGTTACTTATGTCCGCAGCATTCGGAGCAAGGGCTAGCAACAAACCAGAATACTTCAGGAGAGGAAACTGAAAGCTGTCCACAGATCAGTGAAAGTAGCTACATATCTACATATTTTTTAACAATTTCTTAACATATTTTAACTTTTTTAAACTCGCTAACATTATATTCGAATCATGGATTTTAAGCTCAGTGGGGGTTGATTTTAATTAGGTATTAAATTGTTTAATTTTCTATGGAACTACACACTGTAACATCGTGTGTGCAATAGCCTAAGAAGGCGACGACATCTATATTGATTTTATTACATTATGTTTGATACAGTTGACATCCCTAGCATTATCAAGGTGATACGATCACAAGGTAATGTTCAGTGATAGCCGTCATGTAGGTATGTATATCTTGTTATCGGCACGTGGCAGAGAAGTGGCAGTACTTAACACTTAAGAGTTAAAAATAGGCTATTTGTTACATTAACTTGACATACCAAGTACAGAATCCTAAAAACGGGCCTACAAAGAACGATGATAACTAAAGAAAAACTTATTGTTAATTAAATTAAAAACTTATTGTTAAGTTCATAGTTCGAACTATTCTATAGAATAGTTCGAACTATGAACTATATAATTATGAGTTATAGCTCATACCTATCCTGACCCCATCAACTCGGAACATTCTTATCACATCTTACTTACTTTTTCCATTCAGCTCAGTCTATATTATCCTCTCAAATAAGCAGCTCTATGCTAATATAATATAAACACTTGTCTTGATGACAGATTTTTTATGACATAACAATAGATTTATTGACTAAATTATAGTTATACCTACCAGTGGCGAAGGGTGAAATTTTGACAAAGGGAAGCCGGTCCAAAAAAAATAAACACTTAAACACTTACCTTAGAATAATATCAAAAGCCCCACCTTCACCATACAAAAAAGGACTGATGATTTGATAACAGAGTCTTTCAAGTATGATAAAAGCGGCTTTGAGAAAAGCCTTTTTCGACGTGCACCTCCATACCACACATGCATGCTTGTTAGTAAGTACTAAGTTAAGTACCTATTGTTAGGGAATAAGAGTCAAGAAAAAATAAAATAAAAAATTACAAATATAATAAAGTGTTAAAAACCGAACCACACAAACACCGATCCAAAACCAACAAAAATATTAAGCAAAAATAAAGCAAATTATACACAATCACATTTCACTCGTAGTGGCGTGGTTTCTTTGTCTCTTTCTAATAGAGGAGAGGAGAGAACTGCAAGCCGTTTGGCATTAGCCGATATTTATCAAGTTTTACCGACGGTTAGCGAGCATTAGAAAGAGATGGTCTGACACGCTCTGTCTCTTTTCGCCTCATAGTAAAACGTTGACCGAGGTAAGCTGTAATTCGTCGAGTTGCCTTTAATGTAATGTACGAAAAATTGAAGCGCAGATTAATTTACGACTATAAAATGAAATGTGATACTTAGGGTATTGCTAAGAATTACGATTGCTATTGTAAATCGCGCCGGCATTTGATTAATAATACTTTGTTAATGAAATAGAATGTAAATACTTTTGTATGAATATGGAACTGATTTTTGAAAGGTAACCCGGTGGGAATCGGCTTGTATGGACTCTTCGCCACTGATACCTACTGTGAAAAATACCCATTATGTGATTATGCAAATTGACATTTAACTTTTATGTATGAATGTTGTACACAGTGGATGTTAGGTCAGGTCACGTGTCAGTGTCAGTGCCCACACAGACGTCATTGGTATTTTAATCTCGCCGCTCGCGCTGGTTGTTCTAATTTTAAATTGTAATTTTTGTCGGTCTCCGTGGCGCAGCGGTCAACACGCCTGCCTGCGACGTGGAGGCCCCGGGTTCGATCCCCGGCCAGGTCGTGATGGAAAACGATCTTTTCCTGATTGGCCTGCGTCTTGGATGTTTATCTATATATGTATCTATTATAAAATATAGTATCGTTGAGTTAGTATCCCATAACACAAGTCTCGAACTTACTTTGGGGCTAGCTTAATCTGTGTGTGATTTCAAATATAAATAAATTTTATCAATGTAGTGCGTTTCATCTTTTTATATCCAGTGACATGCTCTTATAATCTGTCTCAGCATTTTCTTGAGTATATCAATCAACTGATTATGTATAGGTATAGAGAGATCATATCTGTTAGGCCTATGTCTCGAATCTTGCGGGCAGCGGGGCGGCGGCGGCGGTGGCGAGTGAGCGGCAGGATTTTATACGTAAAATCAAAAGGACCGGTTCTCGAAAACAGCGCCGCGGCAGCGGGGCGGTGGCGGGCAGTGAGTGGTGTACTTCTCGCGCTCGAAACTTGCGGGTAGCGGGCGGGCAGTGAGAGGTGAATTGCGTTAGGAATAAATTTGAATCAAAAAGACGTTGCTGCTGTGGCAACAGCGCAGTGTTGCCACAGCAGCAAGTGTTTTCAAAGTGTTTTTTAGTCTATGTTTTTTTGTCCTAGTTTGACAGTTCGTTTTACCACACCCTAAAATATACACGTTACAAAACTGTACGAAGAGTTTGATTCCAAGTCTACTAAATATTTAATGGTGAACAACACTAAAATTGGTGACCCACGACGATCTAGAAGATTTTAAGAGAGCAGGTTACGTCGAGTGCATGCGCATCGACGTCGTTGAAACAAGACTTGTGGCGTGCCCACGCGCTAGTCATCCTCATTTCGTAACCAGTGCCGAACTCAACGGGTGTGCTCCTTCGTCACAGTGCCGAATCCTGAACATCATATCCGATAACCCCAGCAAATTCATGCCAGTGATTTTTGTATGAAATTCACAATCACAACATTGCTACAGCTTCCGTACTATACCCAGGCTGCTACTACATAATTCACAATCACAATATTGCTACAGCTTCCGTACTACATCCAGGCTGCTACTACATAGGCAGCGGTTTAACTAACAGCATCCAGGTGACACAGAAGCCTCCAGGTAACAACTTTTGTTACCATTTAACCAGCGGTGCTCAAACTTTTGTGTGGTCTGCCCGTCAGGCTCAACTAACTGGTGCATTTTCTTATATAAACATTTTTGCTCAAGTGTGATTTTAATATTTATTCTGATGTTAGTCTTAGCTTATTGGTATAATATTTGCTAACTGCATCTTGTTTTAAATTTTATCTTAAGAATTTCACTTTAACTTAATTTTAAGAATTTCACAACTTAATTTTTATTTTTTCTAATTGCATATCAACCTTGTGTAGCCAATTTATGGGTGTATTGTTTAGCTTAAGTGTGTGCATACTATAACTATTTACTGATTTGTCATAGCTCACCACACTCCCTCACTATTACATTTGTCATATAGTAATTTTAACTCTGCAGAGCGTTCTTACATTTCACTTTTCTGTGCCCTCTGTATATTTTTTTTTTCACCCAAAATGGATAATGATGATGTTGGCATTAATAACAATGCAAATGGTGATCAGATTAACAGAGTGTCTATTCGATCACCTCCATTTTGTAGAGATCGGCCTGCCTTGTGGTTTTCCAGTTTGGAAGCTCAGTTTCACATCAACGGCATCACGCAGGAGGTGACAAAGTATCACTATGCCATCTCCCATCTGGACATCGACTGCATCCGAGAGGTTGAGGACCTCATCACTCAGCCCCCTCAGGTCGAACCCTACACCAAACTTAAAAATGCTATTATTAGAAGATTCTCAGAATCCTATGAGGAAAAAGTCAGGCGTTTGTTGGAGAGTGAGCCCATTGGAGACAGGAAGCCTTCCTCATTCCTCCGGCACCTCAAATCTTTGGCCGGAACCAGTTTCCCTGAACAATTGCTGAAGACAATCTGGTTGAACAGGTTGCCCCGGCATGTTCAGCTGGTCTTGGCTTCGCGGAAGGAGCAGTCTTTGGAGGACCTCTTGGACTTAGCTGACCAGCTGATGGAGATCAGCTCCCATACTCCACCTACTCCTGCAACTTTTGAAGTGCGTTCCAGTCAGGCTGCTACCCCCGCCGTCTTGGACTTCCAGGCCCTGGAACAGAAGGTGGATGAACTCACTCGCGCTGTAGCCGCTCTCACTGCTGCAGGTCCTTTTGGTGGAGCCAACCATTTCCGTAGCCGCAGCTCAAGTCGGAGACGTGATCGCAGCCGCTCTCGTCCCAGGAACACACAGTTGTGTTGGTACCATGAACGCTACGCAGCAAAAGCTCGAAAATGCGAGCAACCTTGCCAGTGGTCAAACAACGCCAACCAGGGAAACCTGAACAGCGGTCGGTAATGACGGCAACCGATCGTCCCACTCACAGTCGCCGTCTCTATATCACCGACAGGTACTCCAACCGGTCATTTCTGGTTGACACTGGATCGGACATTTGTTGCTTTCCCAGAAGCTTCATGAAGGAGAGACGCCCTGCAACCACTTACCAACTGAGCGCGGCCAACGGTACCAACATCGCGACCTATGGCACCATCCACCTTTGCCTCAACCTCGGCCTACGGCGCAACTTCACTTGGAATTTCGTAGTGGCCGACGTAGAGAGTGCCATCATAGGCTCGGACTTCTTGGCGCACTACAATCTTTTACCAGATTGTGCACGAAACCGCCTGGTTGATAGCATAACTGGTTTAGTATCTAGCTGCAAAGAGTCATTCTCTGCCCAAGTTAGCATTAAGACTGTCAACCTCGGAGGAGGCTCACCTTACCACCAGGTGCTCGCTAAGTTTCCTGACCTCACCAAGCCCCCTGGCATCAATAGGGAGATCAAGCACTCCACGGTTCACCACATCCACACCACCGATGGCCCACCTGTTATTTCCCGCTCGCGAAGATTGGCCCCCGCCAAACTCAAAGCTGCCCGGAAGGAGGTTGAGGCCATGGTTGCAGTTGGTGCAGCACGATCATCCGACAGCTCCTGGTCGTCTCCTCTCCACATGGTGCCAAAGAAGGATGAGACGTGGCGCCCTTGTGGTGACTACCGCGCACTCAACAACCACACGATTCCAGACCGGTATCCCGTGCATCACATTGGGGATTTTTCAGAGAACTTAGCTGGATCCTCCGTATTCAGCACGATAGATCTTATTAAGGCCTACCAACAGATTCCAGTCCACGCGGAGGACATCTGCAAGACCGCTATTATCACCCCTTTCGGTCTGTATGAATTCCCCTTTATGACGTTCGGATTGCGAAACGCTGGCCAGACCTTCCAGCGTTTCATTGACGAAGTCGTTCGCGGTCTGGAATTTTGCTTCGCCTACGTTGATGACATTCTGGTCTACTCCAGAAGCCACGCGGAACACGCAGAACATCTGCACATTCTTTTTCAGCGGCTCAACGATTATGGCGTCGTTTTCAACCCCGCCAAGTGTGTCCTAGGCGCGTCTGTGGTGACATTCCTAGGGTACACGATATCAGTAGAAGGCACACGGCCTCCAGAAGACCGCATCCAGGCTCTCCGCGACTTTCCTTCTCCCAAAACTGTGCAGAGCATGCGTCGATTTCTCGGCATGATTAATTTTTACCGCCGATTTCTGCCCAGCACAGCTAAGTTTCAGGCGCCACTGATCGACGCTGTCACTGCTGTCCAAGGGAAAGGAGCAAAACCCTTCCTTTGGACACTAGAGCTGGAGGAGGCATTCGAAGCATGCTAACAGAGTCTATCTTCTGCCACCCTTCTATCCCATCCAGACTGTAATGCCACTCTCGGCCTTTTCACAGACGCGTCTAGCACACACATTGGCGCGTGCCTGCAGCAGAGGCGCAACAACAACGAGGACTGGGAACTGCTGGCTTACTTTAGTAAAAAGCTAAGTCCCAAGCAAGCCGAATGGCCAGCGTACTATAGAGAGCTCCTGGCCGTATACGAGAGCATCCAGCACTTCCGTCACGTCTTGGAAGCGCAGCGCGTGACTGTACACACAGATCACAAGCCGCTCGTGTACGCGTTCGCACAGCGGCGAGAGAAGCTGCCACCGGCCCAGCTAAATCAGCACAGTTTCATAAGCCAGTTTACCACGGATATTGTTCACGTGAAAGGAACCGACAACGTGGTTGCGGACACCATGTCCCGCGTCGAATCTATCTCATTAGAGGCTGACTTTGTCGTCCTGGCGCGTTCGCAACAAGAGGACGAAGAGCTGGCCAAGGTACGCAATAGCTCGTCCCTGAAGCTGGAAGAGATTCCTATTCCGAGAACGAACACTAACCTGCTTTGTGACACATCCACCGGTCGTCCTCGCCCCTACCTCACGCCGCCCTTCCGTCGGGCAGCATTCGATCGTTGCCACAACCTCAGCCACCCTGGCGCGCGGTCATCTGCACGCCTGGTGTCGGAGCGTTACGTATGGCCGTTTACAAACAAAGACTGCCGCAAGTGGGCACAATGCTGTGTCCAATGCCAAAACAGCAAAGTCTCACGGCACGTACATTCTCCTGTCGGACAGTTCACCAGTCCTTCTGCTCGATTCCGCCACCTGCACGTAGACATCATCGGCCCACTTCCCTACTCCAATGGCTGCACTTACTGCCTGACTGCCATCGACCGTTTTTCCCGGTGGCCGGAGGCCTGGCCGCTGACTTCCATCACTGCGGAGGAAGTCGCTGACAAGTTGGTATCAGGTTGGTTTGCCCGCTTCGGTGTCCCCATTAACATCACCACCGACCAGGGGAGGCAGTTTGAGTCGTCCCTTTTCCAACGCCTCATGAACCTGTGTGGGATCCAACGAAATCGCACCACAAGCTACCACCCGTGCGCTAATGGCATGATAGAGCGAGTGCACCGACAATTGAAGGCTGCTCTAATGTGTCATGCAGAGACATGGACAAGGGCACTACCACTCGTGCTGCTTGGTATGCAGACAGCACTAAAGGAAGATATACAGTCATCTTCCGCTGAAGTGGTGTACGGTGAAGCGTTTCGCCTGCCGGGTGAACTCATCGTATCCCCATCAGCTCCCGCACGCCCCACAGACGTCACAGATTTTGTTACAGAGCTTAGGAGTAGGATGTCAAAACTGCAACCCGTTCCTGCATCAAACCATTCCAAGCCGTCGTCATTTGTCTATAAAGACCTGGCAACGGCCACACACGTTTTTCTACGGGATGACACGGTACGTAGATCCTTGCAGCCTCCATATTCAGGAACACACCGCGTCCTGTCCAGAAGGGATAGGAAGGAAGCAAGCTGGAACACCGCAGAGCAGTAGCGCTTCTACGCCTTCTGCAACATCATCACGAGCGCCACACTCTGCTGCCTCACGATCATCTGCCACCACACCGTTAGCCGATACAGTAATTTCACCGTCTTCCCCAATGCCTCCATTTGCTTTCTCTCCGCCCTCTGTTCCTCCTATTTCTCCTGCCGCTACTCCCCCTACTGTTCTTTCACCCGCTCCTGCCATAATACCACAACCAGTCACAACTAGAGCGGGCAGAAGAGTGAAGTTTAGAGACGTTCTCGACTTGTAACCCTGGTTTTTCTTTCTCCGTGGGGGGGTGGTGTGGCAACACTGCGCTGTTGCCAAAGATATTGAATTTTTATTGTTTATAAAGTGTTTTTTAGTCTATGTTTTTGAAGTGAAACTTCTTTAGGCACGCTTGACTTGGGGAGTAAACTGGCGAAAGCGTTACGAAAAATGATCGGGCAAGGCGAACGGAAGTTAAGTGGGGGATATAAGCACAGAGGCGCCCGTGGCGCGAGCTTGGTACTACAAGGTCTACAACGAGTTTTTTTTTTTTCAATAAAAATAGAAGATCTATGCAATTTTTTTTTTTTTTTTTAGTTTTGAGACACGGATGCACTTATTTATTTATTTATTTATACTTAACACTATACATTAAATTTTATGTTGACTGACAACCATTAAGGGGGTCAGTTAACATAAAATTTGGTACCACCTACTTCACAGTCCCTCCTGTATCCCCCCCCCTCCCTTACTCCCTCCCCTCACTCCTTAATATCCCCCCGAAACATCCCCCCCCCCCCCCCCGACCCCTTTTAGTTACCTCACCCCCCCGTGGATTATCTCGGGAACCAGAGGTCGTGGACTACCTGAGTTTGGGGTCCCCTGATTCAGGAGGAAGAGCCCAACCTTTTGGCCCCGAGGGAATCCACTCCCCCCTTTTTTTTCAATAAAAATAGAAGATCTATGCAAAAATATTAATTTACCAATGAAACCATGAAATAAATTTAAATATTTATAGAAAATTAATATATGTACATGTGTATACATGTATACACCATGACTTTTTATTCGTCTTACAAAAGCAGTCCACATCATGTATCCAATGACTAGTTAACGTTCATAAAATAAAAATAGATATTTATGAAATTTCATTAATTTAAAAACAAAAATTATGTTCATTATTATCACGTGGTTAAAAATAATAAAAACATCCTGTCGCGAGCGCAGGTATCAATGGAGTGGCTCGCGGGCGAGGCGCGGGGCGCGGTGTCTTTGTCAGAGTTCATTCAACTAGCGCAAGATAGGTTTCTTACTGTCAGTGCGTAGGTCAGTTGTAAATTAAAATCCACTTAATTCCAATTCTCCATTCATAGGGCTTAGGACCGTCAAAAACAATTTTCGTATTAAAACCGAATCAAAGTGATTGAAACGGTACTACACAAAATCCATCGTTAATTAACAAACTTTTTCAGTTGTTTATCTACTATGACGTGCAAGTGAAATATTTGTTTGCAAACTAAGTATCAAGCGACTGATAGTTGAGAGGCGCGGGCGGGGTGAAGGGTGTACCTATCAACGCGAGCGCCGCGTCTTGGTCGCAAACCTGTTTGTACTTGTTTGCGTGCTCGAAATGGGAATATGATTGACCAGACGAGTGTTACGTCCCGTCATCAAATAACATCGGGACCTCCCGTTATCGCGTCACCGGGCCCCATTAATGTATCCGATAAGGACTTAGTGACCGCCTTGCGTCGTCGTCGGCATTTGTTAATCTGCGTACGACTCGTATTTTGTTTACATTATGTTATTATTTCGGAGTAATGATATTTAAGCTTTTGTTATTTGGCAGATGATTAATAAACATGGGGCCCAGCTTTTAGTTCATGTTATTCAATTATTCCGTTTTGTGAGAGTGCCCAATACAGACGCTGTTTTAACACTTCGTCTCTTTATTTTGCCACCCTGACCCACCTTCTTTTACACTTCATACTTATGTTTCCAAGGTAGTGTGTATGTTTACAAGGTAGCTTTAGGTAAGAATCATACGGCCGATTTCAATAACTTCAATCAATTTGTCGTTGTAATTTAGACGAAATTCCACCAAAATTGTTCACGCACATTTTGTTCGCAATTGTGTACCTACACGTCGACGCGAGTCTACAGCTATGACTTGTGTTCACGCACAAAGGCAGGTATCAATTTTCAGAAACATTTTAAAAATGTTCGTAACTGCGCACTGTTTACTAGAACGAGTACATTGCCGGGCACCTGTGTTTCTGGCGTATTTAAAGAATGGGAATTAACTGAATTATTTACACTAATTACTAATTTGGTATTTACAAATGATCACTTTTTATTTACATGGATAAGCAGTCTTTACCTGTATTGCAGCAACTGTTCAAATTGCCTACCGTTTTGTTCGATGCACAAAGAGGCACGTTTTTGAATATTGTCTTTTAATTTATTTAAAGTCACTCTGTCTTGTTTCACTGTATCAAAAACAGCAATTATTTGCTGTTTTAATTGTTTTACATTGTGTGCTTCTTCGGTGTACACTAGTCTTTTTACTTCAGACCACAAAAAGAAAAGTCTAATTGTGTCAAATCCGGGCTGCGAGGTGGCCACGCCACGGTACCACCTCGCCCGATCCACCAGTCACCAAACTCGCGGTTTTAGGTACTCTCGCACTGAACGATAATCTTAAACAGCTGACTGCACTAGGTAGGTACTCTACTCACGTACTAGCGATCGCGAATAACACGTGATTCCCGGTCGCCCGCGCACAATGTTTCGCTTCCGGGGTTAGAACGCAAACTGAGCTGAGCCCACCTATTTATTTTTTAAGTGAAAGTGACACCAACAGTCGCGCGCGCCGCACTTGCTAAAGGATAGCGCCCGACATTCTTATTGGCTTACGTTATTTTGTCTCAGAAAATGATGAATGAAATGAATTGACCAATAGATTTGGGTATTTTGTCCGTTTGATACGTAAACATTATTAACAGGATGTTTCGTATTCCTGATGTATTATTTATTTTTCGCTATACCTATTATCTTAATTAAAGGTACAAAACAAATAATCGCGGCTAGGGGTATATTATGTCGGATACAGTCAGTGCACCATCTTTGTAAGACGACTAAAATGTCATGGTGTATATTGTACATATATATATATATACAGATGGAGCGAAAGAAGTTTCACTTCAGTCGTGTGGTCATAAGCACACTCGTTTTTTTTTCTCCTAGTTTGACAGTTCGTTTTACCACACCCTAAAAATATACACGTTACAAAGCTGTACGCCGCCGCCGCCCCGCTGCCCGCAAGATTCGAGGCAGCGGCCTTAGTGCTGAGGAACAACAAGATTGTCACGAGCTTAGTACTTCGAGTGTGACCACATCGCTGAACAATAATTATAATTCAGAGTGATGTTTGATGAAGGAATAATAACGCTACAAGAGTCGTGATGTTGTGATAGTTATCTGAGAAACTTTATGCAAGTACCTATTCACACAAAGATACAAAGTTTGAAACAAATTAGTGAACGATAATAAGTAAATGATGAAGGACAGAAGTATCATATGTTCGTTGTCAAACAAAACTTCGTGTTTTGAGAACGGCACATACCTAGCAGATTTTGGTTTGGCAACGACCATATACTTACTAAGTAGTTGGTCTATCTGATATCTACATAAGCACTTTAATTCATTGTATGAAGTGAATATTGTAGTGAGGTGCGACAGTGAGTGCAGCGAGTACCGCGTGAGCAGCGTGAGCAGCGTGTTGCTGAGCCAACGACGTACCGGAACTCCTCTTATCGCCTGTCAAACGTTATCCGAGAGATGCGAAGATTACCGTAGAATTTTTAAGGCATTTGCCTTGATCTTATCATATACAGTTTTAAAGATAAATATTATGTTAATTGCATCGCCATAAATATTAATCCTATTAATACTATAAATGCGACAGATTGTATAGCTGGATGGATACATGGGTGTTTGTTTGAGTGAATGGATACGTGGCTGTCTGTAAGAAAAGATATTGCTCACAGTAGTTTCTGATCACTGTGCACCTAGGTATTTGGTATGATTTCTATCCCAATATTTTATGTGATCAAAACTGATGTGAGTAAAACTGCGAGAAGTAACTAGTTCGTGATAATAATGTAAAAAACCTCAAATATACCGTGCGGAACTGTGGAAAACATCGTGGCACATAACCATGTAGCGAGTAGGCAAGTAAACTCCTACACTAGAACCATCGAGCACACTAGAACGCAGCATCAAAATCACGCCACCTTTGGGCCCCGCCTCCAAGATAAGGATTTTGTCCAGGTGTGCGTCGGAAAGCGCACACATAGACGACCATCACCTACGATCCTTTTGTCTAGAACAATGACGCTCGCGCAGGGAAGCCGCCCACAACGATGACGTAATTTGTTTACTAGTTAGTATAAATATTGCAACCTAATGGAGTTCCTTACATTTCTGTTTACCCTACCTAACTGTACGCTTTCATCTTGCATAATGCGCCGACTCTATTTTTAATTTATATTAACGACCTGTGTGCGCTTAATCTCGACAGAGGTAAAATCTTTAGTTTTGCTGACGACACGGCCCTTATATTTAATTCCGATACCTGGCAAAGCGTTTACGAAAATGCACAATCTGGCCTGAATAAGGTCTCAAAATGGTTGCATGACAACGTCCTTACCTTAAATGCAGACAAGACTAAATACATCAACTTCTCTATGCGAAAGGTTTCTCAGGGTTTGGCACCCCAGTTATCTATCACCGCCCATAAATGCCCCATCCCTTACGGTATGAATTGTACGTGCACCAGCTTAGAGAGAACGAACTCTATAAAATACCTTGGAGTGTTGCTGGATCCCCGCCTGAGCTTCTATCCGCACATCGACACCCTTACCTCCAGGATACGTAAATTAATTTATGTATTCAAGAACCTAAGACACGTGGCGGGTGAAAGCCTTAGGAAGACGGTCTACTACGCACTCTGTCAGTCTTTGTTAACTTATTGCATAACTACATGGGGTGGCGCACCTAAATCGACTCTTCTTCAACTCGAAAGGGCGCAGAGGGCAATTCTAAAGGTATCATCTTTTCGACCATTCCGCTACCCCACAACCGACTTGTATCGAGAAAGTGGAGTTCTTACGGTTCGTCAACTGTTCATTCTGCAGATTGTTATGAGACAACACGCACTTCTTTATTATAGTCCCTCACCTATGATCGGTCAAAGGCGCTACGACCCCGTCGCCCGGTCCATTGACAGACTTTCAACTTGTTTCTCTGAACGATTCTTTTGTTTTCTTGGAGGCTACCTGTATAATAAAGTTAACAAAATTCACAACATCTTTCCACTCACGAAACACCTCTGTAAGAAAAAGCTCAATGGATGGCTAAAGACTCTTGACTACGATACTACCGAAAACCTACTATCTATCCCAAAATAATCACAACATTGTCTTACTGTTTTTCTATATATATGTTACCACACGCACATACTCGTAGAACATGCAATATAACAAGCACCGATTTTCCATCACTCACGCTTACACCCACACACCGCACACACTCACCCTCCCACACACTTACATATCCACACACTCCCCACAAAAACTCCTTCCTATATGTAAAATTTAAATCACTGTTTAATTCTTGTAAACGGAAAGCTATAATAAAAATGTATATCTGGGGTGGAGACCCTGGTGGCCTGAAATACAGGCTTCGGCTTAGCTTAGGCACCAGTCTCCCACAGTATTTTTGTATAAGCCCATAACTGAACAACATTATTTTTATTTTGTTATTATTTTATATGGATATTGTGGTGAGAAAATAAATAAATATTATTATTATTATTATAATTAAATATTATTACTTAGTTTTTACCGTCTCGCTATTTTAAATTAAACCGACACCCTAACAAGCTGCCTATCCACTTGCTAGTGCTCGCAAAGTAAGTGGGCCAGGAAGGCGTACATCTATTGCGCACCTTACGCGCTTCAACCACGATGGTTGTGTACTAGGTGAGACAAGTGAATAACTCCACTGAGTCACTGGTTTTATTAACTTTATAAACCATTGTTTGACCACGATTCCACCTGATGGTAAGTGATGCAATGGTTGATAATAGAGCGTACTAGTTTATCAAGAACCTATTCACTCTAGCCTTTAAGAAACTTCATATGCACAACCACTGTTCGCAGTAAATAGGACTTTACTCTCGGCCTGTATCTACTTTGAACCGAGTTATGTTTGTAGCTACGTCGAGAAACGGCTAATTTGGTTTAATTTACGTATTTATTTAAGTCTGACAATGACAATGTCTAGGGATCCCTCATTAAAGACTTTTTTACTTAAAAACTATCTACAGTATAAAAAAAGTTTGTATAATCAATCGAGCGCGAAGCAAACACTGCTGTACCATCCTTTACCCGAACCATTTAGCTGCATTCTCAGGCTCCTATTTTAGAACCTCTGGATAAGACCAGAACGCAGAAATTTTCGTCATCCAGTAAGCTTACTACATACTTAAAATCCAAAACTTCAAGTGTTTAGGTCATTTAGTTTCGAAGTTAAGCGAAAGTAAAGTTCCGTGTTTTCGAAACTCACTCACTCATGATCATCAAAATAGAACTAGTACTTCCCATAAACTCAGAGAGCTTAAATTTGGTAAGTAAAGTAAAGTGAAGCTAATAAAAAGAGTGTAAAAAAACCATTGGTTGTGCACGCAACCGCGATTATAGCGTGTAGCTTGGAATTTCAGATTATAGCGTGTAGCTAGGAATTTCAGATTATAGCGTGTAGCTAGGAATTTTAGATTATAACGTGTAGCTAGGAATTTCAGAATATAGCGTGTAGCTAGGAATTTCAGATTATAGCGTGTAGCTAGGAATTTCAGATTATAGCGTGTAGCTAGGAATTTCAGCTATATCGTGTGGTTGCGTTTACAAACATCATCACATACACAAACAGCAGAACCCTGAGCTACTTGTAGGCCATACAAATATTTGTTCTGTGTATGAGTCGAACCCGTGACACGCCACGCAGCAGCCAATCGCTTAGCGACGCAGGCCAACCGTGTAGCCGCCAAATATTTTTTTTTATCATTGTGAAATAAATGTAGACACACTTAAGACTACGACGGAGAAGTCGGAATGCCGACTTTATTGCGAAGGGGATTCATGTTTTTTATATTTATGTCTCCCTCGCAGGTTCGACGAATTCCATTCTTCCGAAAAAGCATGCTTCCGAAAAGGCTTTAGCACCGTAGACCACATACATACGCTGTGGCCAGTTATACAGAAGTCCGAGGAGTATAACGAACTCAATCGAAAACTCGAATGTAGACAAAATACGGTTATTTGAGCCTACACGGCTTTTGTGACGCGTCCGAAAGCGGATACGCGGCAGCCGTGTACATTCGAACGGTGGACGCACGAGGTGTTGTCGCCGTTCATCTGGTTACGGCTAAGAGTAAGGTTGCCCCACTTCGGACCCGATGGACCATACCGAAGTTGGAGTTGTCTGGCGCCACTCTATTAGCCCGATTGCTTAACCACGTCGTCGACACCTTGGGAGCTAGTGTCGACTTTAGGTCGATCTTTGCATGGTCTGACAGCCAAGTCGTCCTTTGTTGGCTGAAAAGTTCAGTCCATACCCTCGAGGTATTCGTGGCCAACCGGGTGTCTCAAATTCAGACATCGAAAGCCCAGTTGATTTGGCGCCACGTGCCTGGCGAATTGAACCCCGCAGACTGCGCTTCCCGCGGCTGCGAGGCGCCCGAACTTGTGAATCACCAGCTGTGGTGGGGTCCACCATGGTTGTTACAGCCGGAGGGTTCTTGGCCCCATACCCCCGCAGTGGTCAGGGCATCTACGCCAGGGGTGCATGTTCACGCCACCGAGACCGTAGCGGCTCCAGATCCGGAGTTTTTGCTTGAGCGCTAAAGCTCTTTGGACAAATTGCTCGGCGTCACCGCCTGGATACGGCGTTTCAGCCACAACTGTCGTAACCCTCGTGGCAAATTTGAGTCTCCGGTCCTCTCACCGCAAGAGCGCAATGACGCTCTGCTATATTGGGTGCGGATAGTTCAAGAGAGTGAATTTGCATCGGAGTTGAAAACCCTCCGCCAACGCACATCCAATCTGAAGGGACCCTTAGGGCGCTTGAATCCTTTCGTGGATGATCAGGGTTTGATGCGTGTCGGAGGTCGGCTTAGAAATGCTAAGCTCCCCTATGGGGCTCGTCATCCATTGTTGCTCCCCAAGAACGGCCCCTTGGTGAAGTTGTTGATCACGGACCGCCATGTGAAAAATGCACATGCCGGATGTAACGCTCTTACTGCGATCCTCCAACGTGAATTTTGGATTTTGTCTGCGCGGAGAGTGATCCGATATGTTATCTTTCGTTGTCTCCCGTGCTACCGCTTGAAGGCGGACATCGTGCAGCCCCAAATGGGGGATTTGCCTGCCGATCGAGTCACCGAATCGATGCCCTTTGCTGGAGTTGGTACGGATTTTGCGGGACCATTTACTGTAAAAGCTTCGCGTCTCCGTAACGCTAAGACCGATAAGGCTTACTTGTGCGTTTTTGTGTGTTTAGCTACTAAAGCGGTCCACCTCGAGGTGGTTAGTGCTCTCACGACAGAGGCGTTCGTCGCTGCTCTTGGCAGGTTTGTTTCGCGTCGCGGACTGCCGTCCTTAATTCGATCCGACTGTGGGACCAACTTTAAGGGTACCGATCGTTATTTGAAGGATGTTTGTGAATTTTTAGATAAGCATAATGTTGAGATCGGATCCACACTCTCCCGCAGAGGGGTACGATGGCAGTACTCACCGCCGTCCTGCCCCCACTGGGGAGGTATATTTGAAGCAACTGTAAAGGCCGCCAAAACTCACCTTCGTCGCGTTGTTGGAGATACTATCCTAACTTTTGAGGAGCTCGCGACCGTATTTTGTAAGGTTGAGGCGGTCCTCAACTCGCGGCCGTTATGCCCTTTGTCATCCGACGCGAATGATTTGGAGGCCCTCACGCCGGGCCATTTTTTGATAGGGAGACCACTTAACGCCCTGCCTGAGTATCCTTATTTGGACATTAACTCCGGACGGCTCTCGCGATTTGAATTGCTTCAACAGCTTACGCAGAGTTTTTGGCGCCGTTGGCATCTGGAGTATTTGCACATTTTACAACAGCGCGTTAAGTGGTTAGACAAGACGAACCCACCAAGAGTCGGAGACCTCGTTTTGTTAAAGGACCCAAACCTGCCACCCCTCCGATGGCGTCGTGGACGCATTGTTAAATTGTATCCAGGGTCAGATGGTGTTCCCAGGTTTGCCGAGGTCCTGGTGGGGGACTCTGTCTTGAAGCGCGCGATCTCCACACTCTCTCGCCTGCCCTTAGATTGAATTGTCGGACCGTTTGTTACTGTCCGGGGCGGGGGGATGTTTACGCTCGTTTATCGTCAAAACGCACCCGCGTGCGCGGTGTTTTTCTTCAGACTGAAGACTTAACTGCTCGGACTGAACGCTCGTTTGTAGACTATGAGAGGGCGTTCGATTCTATCGCGACTTGGGCAATGCTACTGTCTCTCTAGCGGTGCCAAATTGACTGTCGATACATTGAGGTGATAAACTGTTTGTACAAAAATGCCATCATGTCAATCCGTCTGTAGGATCAGGAATCGAAACCGATCCAACTGCAGCATGGATTGAGACAAGGAGATGTAATATCTCACAAAATGTTCACTGCTGCGTTGGAAAACTTGGGAAAAATGTTCAATGACCTCAGCAGAGATTCCTAGCAAGTGGGTCTAAAGATGAACATGGATAAGACGAAGATCATGTCGAGCTCTCATGTCGCACCTTTTTTTTTTTTTTTTTTTTTTTTTGCCGGGGTGGAAATCCTCATAGGATGCCCGCCGCCCTGGGGTGGGCGACGGGGTATGTCAGACTTTTACTGACTAAAACCACCCCGGTGTGTCTTCTATCACGAGCGCGCGTGGGGCCGCGGGAGTCTAAATTCTTCCACGGCCCCACACCCTCGTGCTGGCCCGGTCTGTCCGGGCCTCGTCTCCTGCACGGGGTAGTGGGGTGTTAAACTACCCCGTGCATCGCCTCAAAGGCGCGCGCCGACACTCGCGCGCGCCTCCGCCTCGGGGTCCATCAATGGGGGGCGGGGACTTCCCCATGTCCCTCGCCCCTGGACCCATTCATGGGGGGCGGAAGAGGGCGTTATCCGCCCTTCCTCGGCGCCCGGTGCGTCTTCTGCGGCCCGGGAAGGGAGTTGATATCTCCCTCTCCCGTTCCGCAGCTTCCTTCTGCGACATCACGTCCTCGCAGAAGGACACCACCGCGTCCCACGACTCTGAGCTGCCGACAATCTTCCGCACTACTGCCGGCAGCGTCAGGTCGCCTCCTACTTCATTTGTGAGGACACGGCGCTGCTCCTCCCAAGCTACACACTCGGAGAGCGTGTGCTGCGCCGTGTCCTCCCCGCATTGGACGCAGTGGTGGCACCGAGCGTCCGGCTCTCTGCCTAAGCGACGCAGGTACTTGCCGAAGCAGCCGTGCCCCGACAGTACCTGCGTCACCCTGAACGACAGGGAGCCGTGCCTCCTCCCGAGCCAGTCGTCGAGTACTGGCCGGATCGCCTCGACGGTAGCGAGGCCGGCGGTAGGGCGCATAAGCCTCTGCCGCCAGTCCGCCACCAGGACCTGACGGAGCTCCTCTCGGCGCAGCTCGATCTGTCGCTGCACCGGACTGGAGCCCCGTGTCCGCTCTTCCTCGCGCCATTGGTACAATGACGCGAGTACTTTCGCCTCTAGGTCCCAGGGCGGGGATCCGGCCAGGACGCAAGCCGCCTCGTAGGAAATCGTGCGATACCCGCGGACGACCCTGACGGCCATCGCCCTCTGCGGCTTGCGCAGAATGGCGAGTGTTCCGGCCGTCAGGTCCATCGCCCACACAGGGGCCCCATACAGGGCCATGGACCGCACGATTCCCACGTACAACCGCCTACAGGCGGCGCTCGGGCCCCCCATGTTGGGAAGCAACGTTGACAGCGCGCCTGCTGCACCCATCAGCTTGGGCGCCAGCCGCCGGAAGTGGGGTCCGAAATCCCACCGGCTGTCGAGCACCAATCCCAGGTACTTCATGGTGAACTCGACAGCTATCCGGGCCCCACTGACCACGATATGTGATCCCGGCGCCGGCGCACGCCGGGGGCCATGGAAAACCATGGCCTCCGACTTGTCAAGGGCCACCTCCAGGCCCAGGCGCCGGATGCGGTTCACCACCTGTGACACCGCAGCCGTGGCTATCAACGTCGCTTCCCTGTACGAGCTCCCCCGGGCAGTGACAAGCGTGTCGTCCGCGTAACACGTCAAGTCGGCGCCCGACGGGAGCTCGCCTCTCAGCACCCAGTCGTAGCCGATGTTCCACAGGAGCGGTCCCAAGACCGATCCCTGTGGAACACCGCACGACATTTGGTGCCGACCGGCACCGTCACGTCCCCGATAGATGACGCATCTGTCCTCCAGGTAAGCCCCTACTATGCGGCGGAGGTAGGGAGGCACCCGATGGTATTTCAGGGCCTCCCTAATACAGTTCCAGGGTAGAGTGTTGAAGGCGTTGGAAATGTCTAAAGACACCGCCAACACCACCCCACCCCGGGACACCGTATCCTCCGCCAGGGCTCTCACGCGCATGATGGCGTCTATGGTGGAGCGCCCCCGACGAAAACCGAACTGGCTGTCGTCCAGGTTCGGCCCCTCTCCGCACAAGTGGCCGACGAGGCGATCTGCGATTATACGCTCAAAAAGTTTGCCCGCCTCGTCGAGCAGCACTATGGGCCGATACGCGGACGGCGAGTCCGCGGGGCGCCCCTCCTTCCTGAGCAGGACCAGCTTCCCCTCCTTCCACACACTGGGAAACTGACCCTGCTCAAGGCATGCCGTAAAGAGCCCCCTCAGCTGGGGCTCTAGCTCCTTCAGAGCAAGGACGAGAGCTCGGCCAGGAACTCCGTCGGGTCCGGGCGCTTTATTCTTGGCCCGGAGCCGCGACACGGCCGCTCCCGTCTCTGCTTGCGTCACCACGGGGACATCGGTGCCCTCTTCTTCTGGAGAGTCTGTGGCTGAGGGTGAAACCATCGCCGGGGGAACATGTCCCGCCCGCTCAGGGAAGAGGGTGGATACCACCGCCTCCAGCAGCTGGGGTTGCATACTTTGCACCAGTGGGGGCGCCCAGGGACGCAACTTGCCCCGTACCCAACGGTAGGGGCGCCCCCACGGGTCCCGATCTAGGGATCCCAGCAGCTCTTCCCTGGCCCGCGACTTGGAGTCGCCGATGGCCAGCCACAGAGTCTCCTGGGCCGCGCGGTACACCCCATACCGCGCGGCCTCCTCGTCGGGATCCCGTCGACGTCGTCTCCGGTAGCGCGTATACTGGCGGCGAGCCGCGACGCACTCGACGCGCAACCGCGCAATGTCGTCGTTCCACCAGTACACGTTGCGCCTTGCGGACTGTTGGCGGACGCGGGGCATGGACGCGTCGCAGATCTGCGTCATCGCCCCGCGAAACCGCAGCGCCTCCGCTTCGACGTCGACGGGGCCGTCCGTCGCCGACTCCCAGATCCAGGACTGGACTATGGCAGCTTCCTCGAGTAGTTCCCTGTCGAGGCGCTTAAGCGCCCAGCGCGGGCCGTCGTTAATCGGGGCTCTTGGATGGCGGCCGCTCGCGGTCTGGGCGGAGACGTCGAACCGGATATACCGATGGTCCGACAGCGTCTCCACCTCCACGGCGACACGCCAGTCATGGACACGGCTGGCGACAGAGGGGCTAGCGAAAGTAACGTCTACTATCGACCCGCCCCGCTGCCGCACGCACGTGTATACCGAACCCCGATTCAGGACGACCAGGCCGGTCGTCACTACCCACTCCGCTAGCACCTCGCCCCGAGGGTCAGTGACCGGAGATCCCCACGCCGATGACTTGGCGTTGAGATCCCCGAGCACCAGAGCGGGACGAGGGTGATAGCGGCCTACGACGGTGCCCAACTCGACAAGGAACCCCTCGAAGTCGGCGAGACTCTTGTTGGGGGAGAAATACGCCCCCACGATGACGATGCCTTCCGAGACCGCAGCAACCCAGCCGCGGCCCCGAGACGGGTCGATCAGAGTCCCGCCAATAATGGCCACCGAGCCGCCAATGCATCCCAGCCAGTCGTCACGGGCGGGGATGAAATACGGCTCGGCGACCACAGCCACTTGGATCGACCACTGCGCCATGCTCTGGAACAAAAGATCCTGAGCTCTGGCGCAGTGATTGATGTTGCCCTGGAGGAAACGGAGTTGTGCCATTATTGACACTCCATTCCCTCGGCAACAGTCCTGGGCCGGGAGTCGGCCGCGGAGCTGTTAGCCTGCGGGGGAGGCGAGATTTCCCCGGCAGGCTTAGAGCTCCTCTTCTTCTTCGCTGTGGCTTTCTTGCTGGCAGGCGCGCCACAGGCCCCTCCGCCCACTCTGTGTCCCGCTGGCTTCCCTGCAGCCGAACATAGGCTGCAGTTGAGCGCCGCGGAACACTGGGCCGCCTTGTGGCCGGGCTGACCGCAGCGATAGCAAAGATCGCTACGGTCGACCTCAGCGGTGCACCTGGCCCGGACGTGCCCCTTCTCCAGGCACCGGAAGCACCGCAAAGCCCGGGGCTGCAGGAGTTTAACTCTCGCTGCAACCCAGCCTACCAGCACTCTGCCACTTGCTGCGATTTTATTCGCCGACGCCACAGGGCACCGAACCCAGACCGCGCCGAGTCCGGTGGCGTCGGTGCGAATATCGCCGGCCCGCACCTTATCCGGCGGACACTCTCCGCTTCGGGCAACGGCCGCCACCACCTCCTCAGAAGTCACGGACTCGTCCAGGCCGGCAATCCGCACCTCTGCGGTTTTAACCGGCCTGGAAATCCGGACATCCTCGGGGTTGAGGACCTCCCTCAACTTGGCGGCCAGAGCGTCCGCCTTCTCGGCATTGCCGCTCGCAGCACCAGCTACCTCAAACAGCTGCGCACCCGTGGCAGCATGTCTAATGGTGACGGACTGGAGGCCAAGATCCGACAACTTGATCTTGGCCTTGGCCTCGGTAAGGACCGAGCCGTACGTTACGCCGCGCTCCGCAGCGCCACGCTGAAGCGTGAGCGTCACGGCCTCGGAACGCGGGGCTCGCACAGCCGGTCCCTTGCGACCGCTTTTGCGACCGCCTTTACCAGTCCGCCGCGCAGCCTCCGGAGCCACCTTTGCGGTTTGACCGGAGGCGCGCGCTGGTGCTGCTGAGGCCGCCTTGGCGGCCTTAGCGGTTTTGCGGGCCTTCTTGCGACCCACAACTGTCGCCCAGGTCTCACCCTTAGACCCGGCAGTCGTGGGCTGCTCGCTCTCAGGAGCTCGCTGAGGCGCAGTTCCCGGCGTCCCCTCAGCCCTACGCCGTTTGTCGGCCGCTAGGGGCGGGCGGAGGTTTTCCTCAGGGAGGCGCCGGGAATGCGCCTCAAGTTGGGCTTTGACCATGCTCCCGCACTGGAGCATGCACACACGGACGATGCGCTCAAGGCACGATGCGCTCAGCTCATCATCCGTACGTGCCGGTCCTGGTGCGGGAGCCGGAGCCACTTCGGAAGCGGCTACGGTGGGCGTGTGTCGCTGCTGCTGCTCGCTCAGCGCAGCGACTTGTCGCCGGAGGTCCTCCAGATCATCACGGAGGCGCCCGTTCTCCTCCTGCAACTTCACGACCTCGTCTGAGGCCGTCGTGTTGAGGAGGGTGCCAACCGCCTCCCTGATGTCCGCGGCAGCCTCCTTGAGACCGCGAATGAACGTGCTCTTCAGGTTGCCAGATTTTGTGGCAACCTTAAGGACCAGGTCCACCCCGTCCAAGGCCAGCTGACCAAGGGCCACCGCCGACGGTTGCCCCCCTTCCGCCGCTAGAGCAGCGCGTCGCTCTCGAGCGCGTCGGGCCATTTCCGACACTTCGTCGGCCGCGACGGCTTTGCGCTGCTCCCTCCTGGCGGCGTTGAGCTCCGCCTTCGAGCTCCCTAGCGAGGCACAACTCTCGCCACCAGGGTCCTCCGAAGTGACCCCCATGTCACTTTCTGCTTCGCTGGCCGCCGGGGTACGCACGAACCTACCCTGTCCGTCCCTCCGCGGCCGCGAAACAGTCACCCCTCTCGAGTTCTGCCGACCTCTCCTCGCGGTCGGCACCTTCGGGGCCGGCAGGCCTTCCTCTTCCGAGGTCAGCTCCGCTGATCCACCTTCCTTCTGAGCAAGGTTGCGTGGACGCTTTCTAACGGAAGCCGGTCCACGCGGCCCTACGTCAGTAACTCCCGCATTACTTCTATCCGCATCCATCATCGCATCGCTTCCAGTAGCAACAACGGCAGCAGGGGCCTGGTCGCCTACCCCTGCGCGTTCATCGGTAGCCAATTTGTCACTCGCAGGCCCGGATACCTGCGAGCGCCGGGCGTCAGCCGGATCGCACCTGCTCCAATTCTAGTTAGTTGCTCTGCACTCGAAGAGTTGGCGAGTATATATATCTGGGACAAACAGTCCAACTAGGTAGGTCTAACTTCAAGGGAGAGGTCATCCAAACTCTTCCACAACTATGCATTATTACTGGCCACAAACGGTTTTCCAATTTCTTTGCTCTGCACTCGAAGTTGTTGACGAGTATTTATAGACAGTCCAACTTCGAAAATAGGGTGTCTCATCGAATCCAGCTCAGTTGGGCAGCGTTCGGGAAGATGTACCTTCTCATCGTCCAAGATACCAGTGTCTCAAGATTAGAGTCTTTGACTAGTGTGTGTTGCCAGTGATGACATACGGAACTGAAACGTGGTAGGTCACAATGGACCATAATACGAAGGTTCATAGGGCCATAAAAAGGGCGATGGAAAGATTTATGCTCGAAGTTTCTTTACGCGATCGAATCAGAAGTGCGGATCTCCGCACAAGAACCAAAGTCACCGAAATAGATCTTCGAGTCCCTAAAATTAAGTGGCAGTGGGCGGGGCACATCCCTCGTAGAACCGATGACCGATGGAGCAGTAAGGTGCTGGAGAGGCGGCCACGTACCGGAAGACGCAGCGTAGGGAGGTCCCCAATAAGATGGACCGATGACCTGCTGAAGGTCCCGGGAAGCCGATGGATGCAGGTAGCACAAGACCGGTCATCGTGGAAAGCCTTGGGGAGGCCTTTGTCCAGCAGTGGACCTCTATAGGCTGAAGAATAATGCCAATGTGACACAATGTGTTACAAATTTCATTTCTTCAAATTAGGAAATCAGAAATTAATGAACGTTAAACAATTACATAAGGTAGTCCTCCGGTACGCGTCCTTTGTCACTTCCCTGTGCTTTAACTGGGAAAAAGTCACGCAACAGCACAGCTGTCTGTTCTATTATAAACTTAATTCTATGCAATAGTAGATATGTAAAATAATTAATAATTATGAAGGTTGTTGCAGTTGTTAAGGGATTGATTGCTGCGCTGCGTGGCGCGGGTTCGATTCCCTTGCGGAATCAATATCTGTATGACCTACTAGTAGTTGTTCCGAGTCTGGCTGTTTGTTAGTGTGAGTTTATATTGTGAGCAATTCACTAACCAATACAATAAAAATAAAATATTTTGGAATGGTTACGTTAGAAAACACACAAAGTCAGCGCCCAAACTGCGAGCTGGAAGCAGTTCTGCTCGATGCAAGAAAGGGAGTCTATGTGGGACGGTATTTATTTGGTGCTGAGAAAGGGCGTCAGGTCGTCATGAGGACCAGCTACTCGTGGAGGGTGGAGTTGTGCAGCCGGATCAATCGGTCGCGCTGCTAGCCAGAACATTCTTCGCCGAAGATGACGCGTCTGTGGACTCTGAGGTCCACGCCGTCATCAGAGGTCGGGCGGATCTGGTCAGCACGTGCCTCCTGGGAGAGACCGACGACCCCCCGATCACCAGGGGGAGTTGGTTGGTTAGTCTTGTCGGGGATTACTTCCGGAACCGGAGCGTTGTCGTGCGTTACGCGGGGAGGACGATGCGAAAGCCTCAGTCCAAAGGCTGCGTCCAGGGCTCCATCGGTGGGCTTCTCTTCTGGATCATGCTGCTGGACCCTCTACTGGACAACCTGGATGCGCTGGGTGCGTACGTGCAGGCGTTCGCGTATGATATCGTGTTGGTGTTCTCTGGGCATACGGCGCTCGGAATCCAGCGGGATGCCAATGCCGCTTTAGCCTGTGTGCACGAGTGGGGTGTCATAATATATAAGCTTCGCTTTTCCGCCGAAAAAACCCAGGCGATGGTCGTCACGCGTAAGCTTAAGTATGACACTCCGGTCGTGCAGATGGGTGGCGTTGACATCTCGATGGTGACCGCTCAAGATCCTCGGAGTCATCGTCGACAGTAAGTTGACCTTCAACAAGCATATTTTATATGCTTAATGCAAGGCAACTAACCTGTATAAGAAACTGTCGGCGATGACTCGGGTGCATTGGGGCTTGTGCCCGGAGATCATCAGGACGATATACACCGCGGTGGTCGCACCGACCATCCTGTACGGCGCGAGCTCATGGGCGAAGGCCGCAGAGAAGATCTCTGTGCAATGAACCTTTGCTACCGTCCAGAGGGGCTTTGCACAGAAGATCGCCAAGTCACATCGTACGGTGTCGCTCAATGCAGCGCTCACGCTGTCGGGACTCCTTCCGCTCGATCTTCGAGTATCGGGGAGGCCTGATGAATGAACTGGAATCCCGAGAACTGGAGGAGCGTAGAGCCTTTACGGAGGCCCCTCATCCCATCAGTGAGCCAGATGTTGACTATCAGTGATCAGTGTCTGGAGAATATGCTCCCCGGAACTGTGGCTCAGCTACAGCTCCCCGCTCATCTGATTTACACGGACTGTATTCCTACTGGCGGGATGGATCCGAGATTTGGACCAAGCGAATGAGGTTGGAGCCGATGTGTACCGTCTTTCAGGCGGAGCTGCTCGCTATAGCCAGGGCTACGGACCTAGTTGTCTTGAGAGGCTTCGACTGCGCGGCGGTGCTCAGCGACTCTCGGTCCTCACTCGACTTGATCTGGAACCCCGAAACGCACCATCCCCTTGCTACCCATATCCGTAAGAAGCAAGAGGGGAGAGGTAAAATCCTCTGGTTCTTTTGGGTGAAAGCTCATGTCGGGATCCGCGGCAATGAGCGCGCCGACGAGTTAGCTAGGTCGACTTAGTCCAGGGTCGCCCCGGCCAGGTGTCCAGTCTCATACGTCAAGCGACGTTTGAGGGAGGGCACAGTAGCTGTCTGGAATGGGAGGTACACTTGCGGGGCCACGGCTGAGGTCACGCGGATGTTCTTCCCCGATGTGGAGCGCGCGCGCAAGGTCCTGAAGTGCCTCGACAGGACGTCTATATGGGCGCAGATCCTGACTTGTCACGGCGGCTTTGCCGCGGTTCTGCACCGCTTCAAATTGCAGGATAGTCCAGCCTATGTGTGTGACGCACAGGCCACGGAGACAATTCAGCATTTAAAAGGAATGCCCGAGGCATGACCGCGACAGATACGACCTGGAAATAAGTACTGAGAAAAATTTGACTGAAACAACCATCGCCGAAAATATGGCAAATAAACACTCCAGGCCGTATCTGTTGTGGTTTTGCCTCAAAGTTGCAAAACAGTCTATTGATAGAAATAAGACAAGGGCAGTACAGCCCAGCAATTTGCCGTCGGCAAGAAAAGATTAAGAATGAAAGCTAGTGTATAGAAGTAGGATAGAATATAATAAATAGAAATAAGACTAGCATATAAGAAATGTATATAATAATGATATTATAAAAAGACAAAAGAAAGATGACAAAGAAAAAAATAAGACACAGTGAGAAAAAAGCAACCGACGACAGCTAATGCCGCAAAAGAAAAAGCGGGAAAAGAGTACTGATATGAAAAAAAATATAAGAAAGACAAGAATTCTTGGCAAGCAAGAAGAGACAGACGGCAAACTTTAAAAAAAAGAAACACCAGGAGCAAGCATACATTTTCGCCGAGCTGTAGAAAGAGAGGGGGGGTTTTACTTCCTCTTCTACACCGCGCTGGCAGTCTAGTCTCCATTAGTCTTACAACATTCGACAAAAAAAATAGATTTAGTTATATGTAATTACACACGAAGCCCGGAATCACACATAGCATGTAGATATGAATAAATTATTTGTGGAATGATAAATAAATGTTGGCATCGTGATGTTCTAGTCGGTAAATAAATTTAAAAGCTGCATACACTGCACAAGGCTCATATAATAAATTAGCGAAGCGCTGTGAGCGGCGCTAGCGATATGAGCGGAACAAGCGCAGGGGACGTAGGCCCTGGCGGACGCTACTATCTAATTTATGTCACGAAGCGAAACTCATTAAAAATACTCGAATTAGTGTGTGGGCGCGAGGGACGATTTTAAATATATTAATCTAAACTCAGTGCCTCCCCGTCGTTAGGTACTGTGCTCTCGAATCAGACAATATGAGCGACATTAACTAGTTACACTATGATTTCAGAGTTTCATTATAAACACTTAGGCATCACCATTATTTTTTTTTTAACAATGGCATCTCGCAGTTGACCTTGAGGGGCCATGACTACTTAACCGGACTATCATGTGATTGACTTAAATTAATTAAAAGCCTTCAGCCACGGGCAGCATTCATTATAGCCCAACAAAGATATTCATATAGTTTGTGAAGAAGACAATCGCGGCCACTATTGGACAACTGACAGCGTGTTGGTGAACTTGGAAACCACAATTAAAGGTCTCGCCGCTTGATGAAAAAAATATACAGTTTCAGTACCACTATACCCACATACATAGGTCTTTTCACCGTCAAAAGGAGCCCGTAGACCTTGGCTCCTACTTTTTGAAATGTATCCTTGAAGTGTACCGACCACCTTTAGCTTTTGGAAGTTGAGATTTCCTCGAATATAAACTTTGGGCGGTTCATTGAGTCCAAGGCCAAGGTGGCTGCCAGGAAACTTGGCGTTACCGCATAGGGTCCGGCGGTACTTCACACCAGGGCAGCTTCTAATGTTGTAAAAGCACAGATCCGTTCGTGTGTGCAGCCACTGAATCCAAACTGAATCAAATGTGGCTCTCCACTGAATCCAAAGTGGCCAGGTGACACCTAAGTGGCGGGCGAAGAGGCTGATTGGTGACCCTGATTTAACTCGAGACGGTCTCCAAAGCCTAAAGCACAGGCGTAGAGTAGCCAGCCTTTCGGTGTTCTATAGGATGCATATTGGGGAGTGTGCGAGGGAATTGCATGATTTAATTCCCCCATCTCCAGTTCACCATCGGACGACCCGTCGTAAGGCAAGTTTAATTAATTACGTTGTTATTATCACTACGATCGGATGAAGTGTTTCGCCTCCTCCTTTATACCGCGTACATCGATGGACTGAAACAATTTGCCAGTGGCGGTGTTTCGGTCGGACTACAATTTCAGTGTCAATAGTTTCCTTTCAATAGAAAGGCCTAAAATGCATCAAAATCACCTTCTACATCACCGAAAACCTCTAGACCAGGACAATCTCAAATTGTTCCTGATATTTCCACGGCTTCCAGATGTGACGCAAATGATTCCCATGTAAATTTGACCGTTAGAGGTATGCAGCCACGTATCGACGACTCTCCTCACTACCTTGTGGGGGACTCGACCTGTGCATGTCAGCGAGAATAGAAAACTGAACTAATGCAGATGTTGACTAAATGGAGGACCGAATATGGTCTTAAGCTAGTCACACGAATAGGAACAGACGAAGAGTGTGAACTTCTACAATGCTACATTGATGCGGCCTATAAGTGGAGCATGGCAAATAAGCTCTTTTTAACACGAGCAAGTGTTACGTCGTGACATACGGTACTGCTTGCAGCCTATCATTATATCTATACTTTGGGTGGTAATGGTGGCGTAATTTCCCACGGTGACCCGGTGAGAACTTGGGAAATGTTTTGTTTTTAATATCATTTATTTATTGCTTACTAGTAGTTTTGTTCCGGTGGAGCTGATGGTTGTGTGGAGGCATGAGGAGACCGGCCGAAAGTGCAGTGTACTGTGCCGAGGTTGCCGAAGAGGCTGAGGGTGATGACCAGGTATGCGCGATCGCTGCATGCTTGTGGTCAGGATACCCGTTATTGCCGTGGGTGCTGCCTGGCTAGGTGACTCACCGCTGAAGCTTGTGGGAGTGATGATGATGACGTCACACTGTAGTTTTTGCACGAAGGCTGCCCTTACGTCCAAGTTCGAGGTCACCAGTGTAGAGACATGAGGAACAGGGAGTAAAGTTCACTCATCCTCCATTGTCAAGGGAGGATTGTTTTGATTGATTATTCCATGTGGCGTGTATCCTATATTTTATTTGCAGGGAGTTTCTTCTGATGGGTTTCTTTACCGATCCCCTTTATCGAATTTTACCCTCTTTGATGATTATTTTGTCATGCCAATGCATACTTGCTTTCCCCCCTTCAACTTTGAGTTTCGGAAGTAGATCTCTCCTTTTATCAAGAATTTTTTTAGGATAGTCGGCAGAAACATACTTAGATGGTTTAAATTCCTTTTTTTTTCTTCCTAATCTCATTTTTCTTCCAATTGTTCACGAAAGATAAATGCACTGGTCTTTCCTTGCCATTTTTGGTGTCGTTTTTGCCAATTCTATACAGCGTGTTTATATCTCTGTGTTCAACATTAACGTTCAAGTCCTCTCTAATTTTATTTGTCAGAACTTCCACCAGAAGAATGGACGAGTTTTCACTTTCTTTTATTCCGTATAAAATATACTTGTTCATTCGTTTAGATTTTTCAAGATGATAGATTTTTCAGACCTCAATTCTTGTATTTCTTGGATAAGAGGTAGAAGTTTCTCGTCTAATTGTACATTAATTACTTTTAGACTAAGAGTCAGTGATTAATTTTACGTGGTCATTACAAAAGTCTATTTTATTTATAAAACGTTCTCCCACGCTAGGAATTTCTCAGGTATAGAAGCAACAGAAATATGTACCGCAGAAATGTAACCCATACTATGATTTTAAAAGAGTGTCCGTGGAGTTTCTTGCACGTTCTTCACCATAGAGATCTACGCTTTGGACCGTGCAATTTAGCTTCACTTTTCTTGGACTGACCGACATTGACTATTCAAAAGCACCAACGGATGGTTATTTTGAAATAAACAATTTTTATTTGATTTGATTTGGTATCGTGGGTGCGTTTACAAACATATAAAACCCCACATACACAGAATATCCAGGCCGGAGTAATTACTTGTAGGTCATACAAATATTTGTTCCGTGCGGAATTGGTCACTGGCTTTCCCTCTATTTCGTTTGCTTTGACATTTCAGATCTCATTCGTCACAGTAGAGTGAAAATCTCGGGAATACATTGTTGCTCAAAACAGATAATTTCTGGATGTCAATTGTAGATATTGTCGTTGTCAGTTTGTTAAACTCGTTGTCACATTAACTTGTATTTGTTGTCAATTAAGTACGCATCCTGTTTCGGAGTTAGTTGTTAAAGTTTTGCAAAGATTTACAGTACCCGATAGCAGACATTGCTATAAGTGAAATAATTTGATACTTTTTTTTTTTTAGGACACAGATGAGCTAGCCCTAAAGTAAGTTCGAGACTTGTGTTATGGGATACTAACTCAACGATACTATATTTATAATAGATATAACATAAATATCCAAGACCCAGGCCTATCAGGAAAAGTTCGTTTTCCATCATGACCTGGCCGGGGATCGAACCCGGAGCCTCCACGTCGCAGGTAGGCGTGTTGACCGCTGCGCCACGGAGGACGACATTGTACCCTAAGTGACGTTGTGTGATTTTTTTCTCAGAAAAGATGAAATATATTATAAGTATATATTTTGGTAAAGGTATGTATGTATATTTAGCTTATTTAAGTATTTTTTTTAATAGTGTTAAGAGGTTCTTTTTTTTTCTTTCTGTACATTTTTTTTTCAAACGGAAGCACCTACCATCTTCTCTCTTCACCACCTGGAGTTGACTGGTCGAGAATGCCTAAGGCATGCGCCTTTGTACATTTCATGTGTGAAAGATTAAATAATTAAATAAAATGTAACGAATAAACTAGTGCTTCATTGCAATCCCGCCTGATGGTAAGCAGTGATGCAATCATTGATGGTAAAGCGCGCTAGTTTAATAAGCCCATTCACTCAGAAAACTGAGTGAATAGGAAGGAAGACGGCAGATGAGCGAGGTGATGAGTCAATTGACTTTTTACACATAATATCACAAAAATTTAAGCGCCAAGTCCATTAAAATTACTAACGTACATTGTATAGGTAGATAACTTAATTTTTTTATTTACTAACTTCCTATTAGTTGCAACTGTAAAAGTTATTTCTGCCCTGTTTGTACTTAACTTTTTATTTGTGTCATAATTTTGTTTAGCAGGCTGTGTCTATCGCATGATATTGTACACTATACTTGTATCTTGCTTATATTATTGTTAAGTCATAGTGTAACAATTGTTCATAGGTCAATAAATAAAATAAAACAAAAATGTACCAGCAGTAGAATTATTAACCATCGCCTCTACCACACTTACATACCTGCATATCTCCGGGAGAAATCAGGTCATCCCATCAATTGTACTAGGGCTGTCGTAGAGGTGACTAAAGGATTACTGGAGAGCACCTACCTGCGAACTAATAACATCACAGTGTCTGCCAAGCGCGGTGATTAAGCCAAGATCCTCGGCATTACAGCAGGCTTAACTCCGGCCACCGCTGGACGTTTACTCTAATATGTATCACGATATCGCACTTATGGAGTTACTCATATCGGTGGCAGTATAGTCCTTTACTTGTCAGATGCCAGTTCTACAATATTTAAAAGATTTATTAGCAAGGTGCGTTTTAAAGGTAACTACATCCTTTTCAAATGTAGTAACATGCACACACAGCAACACGTGAACACTCACTAAGCTCCAACTTCTCAGATTGTAGTAACATGCACACACAGCAACACGTGAACACTCACTAAGCTCCAACTTCTCAGATTGTAGTAACATGCACACACAGCAACACGTGAACACTCACTAAGCTCCAACTTCTCAGATTGTAGTAACATGCACACACAGCAACACTTGAACACTCACTAAGCTTCAACTTCTCAGATTGTAGTAACATGCACACACAGCAACACGTGAACACTCACTAAGCTCCAACTTCTCAGATTGTAGTAACATGCACACACAGCAACACGTGAACACTCACTAAGCTCCAACTTCTCAGATTGTAGTAACATGCACACACAGCAACACTTGAACACTCACTAAGCTCCAACTTCCCAGATTGTAGTAACATGCACACACAGCAACACGTGAACACTCACTTAGCTCCAACTTCTCAGATTGTAGTAACATGCACACACAGCAACACGTGAACACTCACTAAGCTCCAACTTCCCAGATTGTAGTAACATGCACACACAGCAACACGTGAACACTCACTTAGCTCCAACTTCTCAGATTGTAGTAACATGCACACACAGCAACACGTGAACACTCACTAAGCTCCAACTTCTCAGATTGTAGTAACATGCACACACAGCAACACGTGAACACTCACTAAGCTCCAACTTCCCAGATTGTAGTAACATGCACACACAGCAACACGTGAACACTCACTTAGCTCCAACTTTCCAGATTGTAGTTACATGCACACACAGCAACACTTGAATACTCACTAAGCTCCAACTTCCCAGATTGTAGTAACATGCATACACGGCAACACGTGAACAGTCACTAAGCTCCAACTTCCCAGATTGTAGTAACATGCACACACAGCAACACTTGAACACTCACTAAGCTCCAACTTCCCAGATTGTAGTAACATGCACACACAGCAACACGTGAACACTCACTAAGCTCCAACTTCCCAGATTGTAGTAACATGCACACACAGCAACACGTGAACACACACAGCAACACGTGAACACTCACTTAGCTCCAACTTTCCAGATTGTAGTTACATGCACACACAGCAACACTTGAATACTCACTAAGCTCCAACTTCCCAGATTGTAGTAACATGCATACACAGCAACACGTGAACACTCACTAAGCTCAAACTTCCCAGATTGCATTCACTATGTTATGTTTATACAGCATATAATAATATTAACGGCTATAAAATGACGAGCTACTGTCGGTCCTGCTCGGAGGAGAATCCATTAGTTAGGTCCATGTAGTCGCTATGTAGTAAATTATGTGCTCCATGATTAATGTGCTGTAATGGCATAACAGCGAAGTACCAAAAAGGTAACAAAATAACAACGTATTCCTAAACCTCAATGTAGTAGGTTCCGAACTAAGCTGCTCGGCGCGCATCCACTCGGGGCGTAGGGTCGCTTGACCCATCTGATATATGAACTCCTTGTCTGTCTATGTTATTTAGTTGTTTATGTTTTGACAAGACGTCGTATATTATAATACGTAATGTCTTGTTTTAATGCTTATGTTTTAAAGTTCAATAAATCCAAGTTTCCTTTGGGTTTTGTCTTTCTTTTGTATTACCAACATTCTAATATCGTGGGATCTCGAAGCCATATTATCGTCGTCATACTTCAAAATATTTCCTGATAATCCTTGTTTAATCAGAATGAACAAGTATAAAATACACCAAATCGTCTACATAGGTATATCAAAAATATCAGCTAATGACCGTCGACCGTAAGTCGTGGTGGCCTAGTGGTTAAAACACCAGCCTCTCAAGTATGAGTGCGCGGGTTCGATTCCAGGTCAGGCAAGTACCAATGTAACTTTTCTAAAGTTATATGTACTTTCTAAGTATATCTTGGACACCAATGACTGAAGGTGAAGGAAAACATCTTGAGCAAACCTGGACTTTTAAGTCTGAAATCGCCAACCCGCATTGAGCAAGCGTGGTGATTACGTTCAATCCTTCTCTGTATGAGAGGAGACCTGTGCCCAGCAGTGGGACGAAAAAAAAGGTTGATGATGATGATGATGATGACGATGACCGTCGAACGATGCCACGATGAACAACTACTAGACTTTGCCAAAAGTATGTTTATTGTGTGTCGTGTTCAGAACTAAGATTTTCAGCAGTTACTGGACAGAACTTTTGAACACAATATCGTTTACATAGTTTAGATTAGTAGGGAATAGGAAATATAATCTTAAGCGCCATTGAGCCAATTTAAATATAATTCCCGCACCGCTCGCAAAGGCCCGAGGGTGTGGCTTAAAGCCGCTGTGTTACATTACATTCTTCGGGCCAGCTCTTTTAATTCTGGGATTATGATAAATACCGCGCGACCCCGCTTCGCTCGTTCGAGAGCTCCGGTGTTGCACTCGCCGCTTACAGCCTCATTTGCTCACTTGTTCACGTTAATACAATGACAACGCTGTAATTCACAATTTGGGTGTTACTTCATTCCCTTGTAAAGACAACAGAATGAATGAATGATTTTCTTTACATCGTTACCTCATTTGGTATCTACGACGGATAATGTGGACAAAAAGCACGCAAGTTTTTTAGTTAAAATGTTAAATTTTTAGTGGTTTGTTGAGCAACATAAGTTAGGTAAAGAAACAATATGTGATAAGTTCCAATCGGCAAACATAACTCGTGGGAGAGTAGACCCGCGCCTACTGCGTCGTGACGCACTTACTGCACGAGATCGCAGAGTCGAGCCACTCACTGATAACATAACTCGTGGGCCAGTACAGTAGACCGCACCCATCGCATCGTGACGACAGGAATGTACGAGCACGCAACAGGCGAGCTACTTACTGATAACATAATTCGTGAGAGAGTACACCCACGGTCACTGGGTCGTAATGTACTTCTGTACTTACTGTACAAGATCACAGCAGGTGAGCCTCTCATACGACTATGACGAGAAGGCACATTTCGGACGAGACAAACTGCATTACTGGATCATCCCCGCGATCATTGTGAAATGCTTATCTCTAATAGGCCAATGTCAGTGCCGTTCAATGTCATTTCGTAGATTCATGGCACAAATCTGATTAAATGATTAGGTAATTCAATAAATCGTTTAATCAAATATTTTAATCTTTGGTTGCTATCTGCCATCAGATAAGATATACATAATATATTCTGTCAAATCTATACTAATATTATAAAGCTGAGAGTTTGTTTGTTTGTTTGAACGCGCTAATCTCAGGAACTACTGGTCCGATATACGACGGCCGCCGCCTGGTGCGACCTCCCTTGCACCAGGAATAGCGTGTCGTCAGCATAACAAACTACGCTGATGCCGATAGGGAGGTCAGCGCGCAGCACCCAGTAGTACCCGATGTTCCACAGACGCGCCCCAAGAACGGATCCCTATGGGACACTGCACGACATATCTCACTGGTTCCACACTTCTTGGTGATCGGGGAGGACGGCCCTGTGTGACAGATTAGCCTCAACCACTTGAAAGAGATAGGTCTAGTGGTATCGGTAGTAGCATCCGGTGATACCGAAATGCCTCACTGATGCAACTCCAGGGTAGGGTGCTTAAAGCGTTGGCGGTGCCTAGAGACACCGCTAAAACAACTCTATCTTGGGCCACAGCATCCCTGTCATGAGAGCTTGCACGAGCATGACGGCATCCACCACAGAGCGCCCCCTCATCAACATCATCAATTTCAGCCGAAAGACGTCCATTGCTGGACCTAGGCCTCCCACAAGGATCAATACGTCGACCGGTCCTGCGCCTTCACCAGGTCGTTGGTCCACCTTGTCGGAGGCCTACCCACACTGCGTCTTCCGGTGCGTGGTCGCTACTCGAAAACCCGTCGGCCTTATCAGGCAGCGATCCTACGGGCAACATGCCTGGCCCACTGCCACTTAAGTGTTCCAATTGTTCGGGCTATGTCAGTGATTCTCGTTATTCTGCGGATCTCCTCATTTCTGATTTGATCACGCAGTTGACCCCCAAGCATATGCCTCTCCATTGCCTCTAGAACTTTATTATAAGGTCCATTTTTAGCGACGATGTGTCAGTTCCATACATCATCACTGGCAACACACTCGTCGAAGACTTTTGTCTTAAGATACTGCGGTATTTCGGACGAGAAGATTCTACGTAGCTTCCCGAAAGCAGCCCAGGCAATTTGGATTCGACGATAATAATAATAATAATTATTATTAAAATAATCACTATTTTTTAATATTTTTAAATATATTTATATGTATATTTTAAATCAATATATTTAAAAATGTAACTAAATGTGAAAGATGATAAATAAAGGAAATAATAATAATAAAGTTTATTTGCATTAAACATGGTATACAAAAGTGTTGAATAAGAATACAGTAGATACAAGCATGTTTAGCTGAGATGAACATAGCACGCAAACATTTTAAGGTAAACTAAACTGTTTAAAGCATTAACATTTATGATCCATAGATTCTTTTAAACTATAAAAATTACACTCATTTAACTATTTATAGAATTCAGTCTTCAATAATCTTATATTTGATACTTGAAAATGACATTGCATCTTGTTATATATCCGCATACACATGTTGTAAGATAATTTTTACTACTTATAAATATTTGGTCAGTCTTGGTAGATCACTCTGTAGTAATCTAAAAGGATCTCGTCTGATCCGTGGACATATTTCATTTGCTGTTTTAATCAGCTGTATATGCTTAACTACGAATACGCTTATTTAGTAAATGTAAATGCACGAGAGCGGTAAAAAGCCAAGTCTTTTAAACATTGGTCGACATGAGTCATCGGGTTTTAGTCCACAAATTGATCTTATCGCTTTTTTTGAGCAATGAATGCTCTAGTCATATCAGTGCTATTGGCCCACATTATAACACCGTATCGTAATATCGATTCAACATAGGCGTGATATAATATAAAAACAGTTTTCATATTGGTAACATTTTTAACTTGCTTCCGTGCGTATACAAATTTATTAATTCTAGTGTTAACATTATCTACATTTAATTTCCAAATAATATATTTATCTATTATTATACCTAAGAACTTTATATGTGTTACTTCATTGAGTTTATTGATACCGACTTTAAAGTTATTTTTATTATTAATTGTATCATTGAATTGTATATAGACGGATTTGTTTAGGTTTATTTTTTAAATGGTTAATGTCAAGCCAATGTATTAATTTATTGATTGTATTATTAATTTTACACTCATAATCTCCAATGGTATTTTGTTTTTTACCAGTAAAATAGATATGTCATTAGGAAATAGGATGCATTTATGCTTGGTTATTTCTATAATGTCATTTATGTACATAAGGAATAATACAGGGCCAAGCACACTTCCTTGTGATACGCCGTATTTATTATGTCTATATTCTGAATAGTAGGGTATCATGTCTCTATTTTTATAAATTCTATTAATATTAACGCATTATATCCTAATAGGGCGTTATCCACTATAGAGCGGTTCCCCTTATTCCAATAGCTTCCAACTTTTCTAACAATATGTCATACGATACCAGCTCGAAGACTTTTGATAAATCAATAAATAGTCTAATAGTCATCTGATTGTTGTTAACAGTAGAAAGTGTTTTTTTATATAAATAATAAACTAGCGCTTGATTGCAATCCCGCCTGATGGTAAGCAGTAATGCGATCGTTGATGGTAAAGCGCGCTATTTTTTTTTTTAATGGGACAAAACCCGCCATACTTTTCCCAACCACTGCAACTCCTGAAAGCCAGAATTAACAGTGGAGACCGCCAGAAAAACGCCGAGCAATGAATCTGGACGAGTCCCGGAGAAACGATTCAACTATCTTGGGTCCCGCAACGAAATTAATCAGAAAAGAATAGCGGAGGAGTAAGAAAAAAGATATTTTTTCCACTTCCCTCCATAACAAGCAGGAGATAGAACAGAACTAGGCAGGCCAATCGGCACAAAGGGACATTATTGCAACTGGGAGAAGCCCAGATTGCCAAACACCACGGAATAAAATTTGATTAAGTTAATGGGTCCTAAGTAGGTATTAGCTGTTACAATTGATTCCAATAATAGGTATGGCAAAAGCGCCTGAACGCACGGAAATTGGTTCTAGTTTCTACAAGGTCCGTATAATAAACGACTCCGGATGTAACTTGTACACTATTCAACATAATATTGCGTTCATTCTGCCAAAGAACACACTCCCACAAGATGTGATGTGCGGACTGTTCAAATTCACAGTTCGATGTAGAACACTGACACAAAGGCGAAGGAACAAGTTTAAAAGAATACAGTTTACTTTTAAAGTTGCCATGACCTGTGAGAAATTGGGCAACGCAGTGGTCAACCTCCAGCCATGTCTTAGCCAGCCGATCGCCAACGGATGGAAAGAATAGATGGAGGTGCCGCCCTTGATGGAATTATCCCACCTACTTTGCCATTCGGATAAGAGGTCCTCCCAGACTTCATTCTGAGGTTTAAATAATCTAGAAATTTTATTAAAGTCGCGTTGTGTAACAAAATTAGTGTCCATGGCCTCCCCCCTCGCGGAATAGTACATTGAAGCACGTCGTTGTACCTCAAGATCGACTGGAAGTACACCTGCCAGTACCGGTAAGGCTTTAGTACTGACCGTTCTATACGCCTTGCAAAAAATATCAATGCCAAACGTTGGCTTTGAAGCAGTTTACGTCATGCCGCCCCTATACTGGCCCTATCGGCCCAAACAGGTGCACCGTAGCACATACATCCTAAGTAGGTAGCTCCATATATAGTCTTTAAAGTTAGTAATGATAGACCCCAAGTTGCTTTGGATATACTAGTTAGGGCATAAAAGTTCCTTTTAGCTTTTTCGCCAACTTTTTTTATACATATGTTCGATAAATGAAAAATTCTTTTTTTTTTTTTTTATAAATTATAAACCAGCGCTTGACCGCAATCCCGCCTGATGGTAAGCAGTGACGCGATCGTTGATGGTAAAGCGCGCTAGTTTATTAAGAGCCTATTCATTCTAGCCTTGAAGACACTCAAATTGTAATGTGACGGAAACACCGACGCCGGCAAATTGTTCCAGTCCCTCGATGTACGCGGTATAAAGGAGGAAGCAAAACGCTTCGTCCGGATCGCAGTGGTGTCAACAACGTAAGGGTGGAAACTCGCCGTACGACGGGTCGTCCGATGATGGAACGGAGATGGGGGAACTAAATCACGCAATTTCCTTGCACACTCACCAGAATGCATCCTATAGAATACCGAAAGGCTGGCTACTCTACGCCTGTGCTCCAGGCTTTGGACACCGTTTCGAGTTAAGTCTGGGTCGCCAATCAGCCTCTTCGCACGCCTCTCCACCGAATCCAAAGTGGCAAGGTGACATTTCGCAGCACCAGCCCAAATGTGGCTGCAGTACTCCACACACGAACGGACCTGTGCTTTGTATAAAATTAGAAGCTGCCCAGGTGTGAAGTACCGCCGGACCTTTGCGATGACGCCTAGTTTTCTGGCAGCCACCCTGGCCTTGGACTCAATGAACCGCCCAAAGTTAAGGCTCGAGGAAATCTCAACTCCCAAAAGCTGAAGGCGGTCCGTACACTCCATGGATACATTCTGAAAAGTAGGAGCCAAGGTGAACGGGCTCCTTTTGGCGGTGAAAAGATACGCCTGTGTTTTCGCGGCATTGAATGCTACAAGATTGGCATTGCCCCATTCGGAGACTGCCTGCAGTGCAGCACTCACACGCTCTACCATGGCCTCTCTTTCGGACCGGATTGTTTCCTTACTAGCCCGAGCTTCCGGCAGGTATCTCTCCACAACTGTGCTGTCATCTGCATACCCATAGATACCGGGCATCAGCAGATCATTAATGTGCAGCAGGAACAGAGTTGCAGAGAGAACAGACCCCTGAGGAACACCGGCATTGATCGACATGGGCTCAGATGAACATCCGTCGACAACAACTCGGAGGGACCGTTCAGTCAGGAAGTCTTTTACCCAGCCAGTCAGGCCAGCGGAAATGCCGTACGCTGGAAGCTTACTCAAAAGGCCAGCGTGCCATACCCGGTCGAAGGCCTTCGAGACATCAAGGGAGACGGCAATCGCTTCCCCATTTTTCTCGAGGGCCTCGCCCCACAAGTGAGTGGCATACACTAGTAGGTCCCCAGTTGACCGATTGCGTCGAAAACCGTACTGTCGGTCACTGAGGAGATCGTTACCTTCCAGGTATGCCAAGAGGCGCGAGTTCAACACACGCTCCATAATCTTGCAGAGTATGGAGGTTATTGAAATCGGCCGATAGTTGGTAGGATCGGCACGACTACCCTTTTTGGGCACGGGCTGCACGTTGGCAAGCTTCCAGGACTTGGGCACTATACCAGTCCTAAATGAGAGGCGATACAGGCGCGTCAATACAGGAGACAACTCGGGCACACAAGCCTTAAGAACAATCGCTGGTATACCATCTTTACCACTAGCCTTATTCACGTCCAGACGACACAATACTCTCAGAACCTCTTTGTTTCTAATGCGAACCTCCGGCATTGAAGTTCCGCAATGAGGTAAATTAGGTGGAGTAGCATTGCCAGTGTCAAGACGCGAACTATGGGCAAAGAGAGATGCAAAGAGACCTGCTTTCTCTCTCGCCGTATGGGCCAGTGCTCCATCAGGCCTAACCAGCGGAGGCAGTGTGGGCCGACAGAAGTTCGCCTCGACCGATTTGGCTAGGGACCAGAAAGATCTGCTACCGGAAGGGTGCGCAGAGAGCTTGTTGCCAATGTTAGTAATGCGGTCGAAGCGAGCCTTCTTAAGCGCGTTTTTGTAGGACTTGGCAGCACGGTTAAAGGCTCTCTTCTTTGAGCTTAGATCCCGAGCTCCGCGGTCACGAGCGTCAACCCAGGTGAGGAATGCCGTGTGCTTACGCTGTTCAGCTTGAACACAGTCGGCGTTAAACCATGGGCGAGCCGAGCCACCGACGGGCACGTCACTGAAGGGGATAAAATACTCCATAGCTTGACGCACCACGTCGGTTATAGCGTCCGCACAACTCGATGGATTGCTAGAAGAGAAGCAGATCTGCTGCCAAGGATAAGATGCAAAGAAGTGGCGCATCTCATCCCAATCTGCTGACTTGTAACGCCATATTCGCCGCTCACCACGCGAGTCGCAATCAGGTGGGGAGAAGGACGTCACAGACTTCACCAGACAGTGGTCTGAAGTTCCTAACGGTGAGGAAACTGTAACAACACATCTGTCCGGATCAGTGGTCAGCAGAAGGTCCAGACAATTGGCGGTATGACCAGCCACATCAGGCATCCTAGTCGCTTCTTCTACCAGCTGGGAAAGGCCCATTGATAGCGCAAAGTTTCGCGCTTCTCTCCCAGCGTGGTCGGTCCTCTGGTATGAGAAAAGCCAGTCTTGATGGCAGGCATTAAAGTCCCCCAGAGCGACGAACTGTGCGTCAGGGTGCCGATGCAGTGCATTGTCAGCAGCCACACTGAGGTGGTCAAATAGTCGAGTTGTCTCCTGGTCACCGCTGTGCGATCGGTAGACACAGGTGTAGACAATTTTGTCCACACCAGTGTCAACCAACAGCCATAAGGACGATAGATGAGAGTCTTCGAGGTGACGGAGACGCCGGCAACAGATGTCATTGCGGACATACACACAGACCCCGGCACGCTGCAGGAAATGATGCTCCAAAGAGTATCCTGGGTAGTTGAGGTATGCCGCATCAGACGGACATCTGATCTGGGTCTCCGTCAAGAAAAGTAGGTGGGGCTTTTCAGTCTCAAGGTGGTGATGGACTGCATCGATATTGGAGTGCAGACCTCGAATGTTTGAGAGGTGCACTTTAAATGAGAGGACGTGCGCCCGCTGTTTTTTTATTTTTTTATTTATTTATTTCAGACAATTATAGTCCATAAATCCAATTAAACATTAAAATAATTCAAAAAGGAAATCAAATAATAAAATATAAATTTAAACAACAAAAGAAAATAAAGACAAAATAAAATAATAATCAAAATACATAAGAATAACATTGAATAGACAAACAGAAGTTTTACAATAATGTCAACTTATAATCTCCTAGTGGGCATCTGTACAGCAGCATGTCTACCACAGCTATGCCGGATATAAGGGCAGTCTAGCCTGTCGGCGATCATTGCCAGGATGATATTGGAGCTGGCCCACACCCGACGCACCAGGAACAATCCGTGCGCGCGTCCGCGAACATCCCTGATGCACTACAAAAGCGGGGCAGCCCCAACACCGCCCGGAACGCGTTATTATACTGGATACGGAGACCACTGTATGACGAGCCAGTATAGTTCATCCACAGGCTGCACGCGAACAAGGATGTGCAGTACGCTCTAAAGAGCGTGATCTTCACACCATCCGAACACCGCGCGAACCTGCGGGCTATCATATTAGCTCGTACAGACAGCGCTCTCCGCTCCCGTTCTATATCAGCCTGGTCCCCGAGATCCTCGGTGAGTATATGCCCTAGGTATTTAAAATTATCCACGCGATCTAGTGGCACACCTCCCAGATGAACAGCTGGTATTTTCATAGGGCTCGACCCACCGACAGCCTCAAAGACCATATATTTACTTTTTTTCGCATTATATATTAACCCATGTCCACGCGCGTATTCCGTACAGACACTTAGTAGCCTCCGCAGCCCACATATCGAAGCGCTCAGCAGCACCATGTCGTCTGCGTAACTTAGGTTGTTGACACACACTCCGTCCACATAGCATCCGACACGTTGACTGCTGAGCCTGACGATCAGCTCGTTCATATACAAATTAAACAATGTAGGTGAGGTCAAACCGCCCTGTCTCACGCCACACTCAGCACTATAAGTATCCGACATTGCCCCCGCCCATCGGACACTGTTGACCTGGTGCCCGTACCAGTACCGTAATACACTAATGAGTTCCCTTGGTACTTCAGTGTTCTCCAGCTTCTCCCAAAGGACATCATACGAGACCAGGTCAAAGGCCCTGGATAAATCGAGGAAGCATGCGTATACTGGGGTCTTTCTCTTCGTATAGTAATTAACGGTATGCTTCAGACCCAGTATTGCACTCTCAGTGGACAGCTCAGGCCGAAACCCAAACTGGTTACAGTGGAGCTTAACGTGTTTCCTTAACTGAGTGTTAAGCACACCGTCGAATACTTTTGCCACTACAGTTGCAAGTGATATAGGCCTGTAGTTATTTTTGTCTGCCAAATCTCCCGTTTTATTTTTAACCACAGGCACTACAACTGTCCTCATGAATTCATCTGGCAGGTAGGAGTGACTAACACACAACTCGAAGAACATTGCGAGCACTCGCGCCAAGTGTGGTCCGGCGTGCTGTAGATGCTCAATACTGAGTGCGTCGTGCCCTGGAGACTTTCCTTTCGAAATCTGCTTTATGGCTATCTCGAAATCTCTCGCGTGGAATCTTGTGCCCACTATCTTATTACTGAAATCAGCATTCAGCATCCGACGCGCCGGACCCAGTGGCGACCGAACCGAGAACTGTTCTCTAAACGCGTTCGCAATGCTCTTCTTCACTCAGACCATCGACACTCACAGGGAGGCCAGGCCCAGAGCCCACTTTTCTCGTATTCCGCCAGAATCCACGAAAGTCACCTTTCGAGTGTTGTTCAGCGAGGGTGTCCATCCGAATCTGGTCCTGATTATTTTGGCACCACCTTAACCTGGACTTAAAAAGTTTCCTACTCCATCGCATCTCTTCAAATACACAACCTGACGTGGGTCTACCACACAGAACCCATTCGTTAAATCTCAGCCTCGCCACCCTGTGAGCCTCGCATACATGTCTGTTCCAACCCGCCAATCGGGCCCCACGACCCCGCAACCGCACGCTTCCCCCACTCGTCACCGCCGCATTCCGAAGGGCAGTCACAATGTCGGAGTACAGCCTATCCAGGACACGCGCGTGGTCAGGGTCCCTACATAAATAATCCGCACATTGTGTAAATTCCGAGGGAAAGTCTATTAACTTTAACCTCCTATGACACTCCTCATTATATATTAAGACTTGCTTCTCATCTCGTTCCCCCCATCTAATGTTATTACTACACACCGAACGGGTTACAATTTTCGGTGTTAATACATGTAGATTGCATTCAACAATAAGAGGAAAGTGGTCCGACCAGAGAGTGTCATACTGTACAAAAACATTCATAACAGACAACTTCGCCGCCTGAGTTACTATACAATGATCGAGCCAACTAGACGTCCCGTGCACGTCACTAGTATAGGTGTATGTATCGGAATTTCTCCCCGGTAAATCCACATCTATACACGACCAATTCTCCTCGCTACACATCTTAACAAGTTCATTGTAAAATAACTCACCCGGCTCCGCATTAAAGTCCCCAAAATATAAACCTGTGCACACCTACTTTTCTTTTTAAAACTTTTCATTTTAATAACCTGAGTGAATAGGAAGGAAGACGGCAGTTGAGCGAGGTGATGCAATGATAAACCCAACAACACTACCATCGATGCTGCGCCAGTGGGAGATTGATCTGGAGACTGCGGGGACGCCCGAACCCCCCCAGTTTCTCCCCAATTCCTTTCTAAGATCATACCAAGGTAGCATACGGATTGCTGTTTTTTAATGGGAACGTTGTTAAATTTAATAGTAGGCAATGATTTAAGATTACCTTTTAGTAGAAGTTGATAGGTTTTATGTGGCGCAAACGCTAGGCGGTCACGATCACCCCACTGAAATATTAAATTTAGACAAGTATTGGCCAAGAAGTATTGGACCGACAACTGAACCCTGAGGACATCCCATGGTTAGTGTTTTAGTACTAGAAAAATGACCGAGCTTAAGTACCGCGGAACCGTTTATAAAGTACGAGTAAACGAGATTGTATATGTTTCTATAGCAACCGCGGGTTTTTAATTTTAACAACAGCTTAGGCCACCAGGCGTTATCAAAAGCCCCAGAAATATCCAGGAAGATCCCAATTACGTACTTGTTTTCAGATTGGTTAACGGTTCTTCTGACAGAAAGCGCCGCGTCGACTGTAGATTTACCTATGGTGAAGTCATATTGATTACTATGGAATTTTGGACCGTTCGATAGTAAACGTGGAACGAAGAGGCGCTCAAGAAGTTTCCCCAAAGTCAAAGTCAAAGTCAAAGTATTTTATTTGTTAAACATAGGTATATGGTACATGGTATAAAATATGTAGAAGCCAAAGATGGTAGAAGCGTGATAGGACGATATGACTTCGAATCGGTAAAGCGCGCTAGTTTATTAAGAGCCTATTCACTCTAGCCTTGAAGACACTCAAATTGTAGTGTGACGGAAACACCGCCGCCGGCAAATTGTTCCAGTCCCTCGATGTACGCGTTATAAAAGAAGAAACAAATTGACCTCTTTCTTGTAGTTGGACCTACCTAACTGGATAGTTTGTCACAGGTACGTAACTTCGAGAATAGAGGCTCCAATCTTTATAGAATTCGATACAACATGGGTATTTGACATGATTTTCGTCATGTACATGTTCATTTTAAGACCGACTCGCTCGGAGGCTCTACTGAGGTATTCATTCATTATATTTAGATCCTTCACGCTATCAGCGATTACTAAGTTATCATCAGCAAACAGAAATTCTGTAATGCATTCGCCATTGATGTTGATGTCCACTCCTTTCCAGTCCAGAACCTTGAAGACATCCTCCAATGCAGCAGTGAACAGTTTTGAGGAGATAACATCTCCCTGTGTGACACCACGCTGCAGAGGATTGGTTTTGAGCTGTTGTACCCAGCCCAGGCAGCCCAGGGCTTGGTCGAATCAAAGGCTTTTTCAAAGTCCACAAGCGCCAATCAAAGGTGCTAATTATACTCCTCAGTCTTCTGTATAACCTGCAACGTATGTATGTGGTCTACAGTGCAGAAGCCCTTTTGGAAACGGCTTGTTTGGAACGAGAGGCTGTTGGAATTCGGCTCGTGGAGAATTATACCCCTACCACCACTATCTTCCCGAAACGTGCTGCTACTCAAGCCCGTCCTCTCTTGACCGCCTCGAGAGATGGGGTACCGGCAGCGGTCGACGAAATTAGGGCCACTGAGTCGTTCAGATCTCTACCCAGTCATCTCTCGGAGGGACAAAGTACGGCAATGTTAATCGACCACTGCGCCATCCTTTAGAGCAACAGGTCCTGAGCGAAGGCATAATGGTTGTTGTTCGCCTGGAGATGTATATTATTTGAAAACTGTGTCTGTCACTAAACGACATTCAAGCTAAAATGCTTAAGTCAAAACCTAACGCCTAAAGAATCGTGTAACTGTTTGTTATATAGAAATTAGAATTGTAAACTTAGAACAGCAATGGCCACAAACTGCAACAAAACACATGTAAAAGTTATTAATGAGATAAAATAAAAACCGGTGTTATTTTCCTGTGGGTGCCTTTACAAACATACATAAAATCGCACGTACAAACAGCCAGATCCTGAACAAGTACTTGTAGGTCATACAAATAACTATTTCGTGCGGGAATCGAAAACGCAGCGCAACAGTCAATCGTTTAACTTCTGTAGCCATTGTGGCGTAATATTCCTCAGTTGATACCACTAGCCATCATTTACATACACTCGTCAGTGTGTATGACCATACACCCCCTAATGGCCCGCACCCCGTCCTCGCCTGCACTGCCACCAACAGATTTATTGCATCGCAATGCAGATACCCGACAATTGATTCCAATTGATACGTAGTGGGTTGTGGTGTCACTGGATAGCAAACCCAGAATATTTACTACGAACAATGAATGTACCAGTACATAACTGACATCACTACGATATAGCAGTAGGTAAGCGTTATCTACTATGAACAACGACATGAAAGTACGAGTACGCAATTGACATCAATAAGACATGCCAATAGGTAAGCGATATCGGTTAATGGTTTAAGGTCCATGTTACAGGAGAAGTGAATTATTTTGCAACGGGAATCGATCGAGCTCAGCAGTCAAACATTTAACCAGTAAGCTAACCGTTCATTAAACTACATATTCCCCATTCTAACGGACGATCCGTTACAATGGGGATGATAATTTTCAATGAAAAACTTTCTATCAAACAGTGGTGTGATCTAAACGATTTCGTTCTGCCTGCGACAATTCGTCACCAGATCTAGTTTCTGAGAACTTTGAACTGCTAACGACATCACTCTTCTTTGTATCGTTCTGTGTTTGAAATAGTTCCAAGGCTTCGTAAATCTAGTACTTACGTACATTGATACTGTGTCATATTGTGGCTAGTCGCGAGGAGCTCATGTGCTCGTCTGTTCGACATATAATGCCAGCAACACTAAATGACTACAGTAAACATGCTTTACAATCTAAGCTCCCTAGCCTGTTGTTGGTGTCACGAAATGCTCTGCAGACGGTAAATAAAAAGCGATTAGCATCACATATTAAGTGAGCGGAACATTTGTCCAGCTAATATGTCTAAATTGAAATTTGGTTGGAGTACAATTACAGTGGCTAATTACTTTTGTGGCGCGATGGGACGGGGCAGGACGGAGCGGGACGAGTGCGGAACGGAAGCGGGACGGGGTCGAAACTTATCGCTGTTTAATTGTACGAGCTACATTTTAGTAATAGACACTGGGACAGAACCATTCAATGTTTCATTTTGTCGACTCACACGAACTACTAAAGCCAAAACACAGGCGTGCCTTTTCACCGCCAAAAGTACACCTTGGCTCCTACTTTTCGAAATGAATCCTTGAACTGTACCGACCACCTTCAGCTTTTGGCAGTTGAGATATCTTCGAACCTTAACTTTGGGCGGTTCATTGGGTCCAAGGCCAAGTTATCTGCCAGGAAGCTTGGCGTTGTCACAAAGGTCCGGCGGTACTTCACACCAGGGCAGCTTCTAATGCTATACAAAGCACAGGACCATTTGTGTGTGGAGTATTGCAGCCACATTTGGGCTGGTGCTGCGAAATGCCACTTTGGATTCGGTGAAGAGGCGTGCGAAGAGGCTGATTGGCGACCCAGATTTAATTTAAAACGGTCTCCAAAGCCTAAAGCACAGGCGTAGAGTAGCCAGCTTTTCGGTATTCTATAGGATTAATTTCACTGGGTGAGTGTGCGAAGGAAATGCATGATTTAGTTCCCCCATCTCCGTTCGACCATCGGACGACCCGTCTCACGGCGAGTTTCCACCCTTACGTGGTTAACACCATTACGATTCGGACGAAGCGTTTCGTCTCCTCTTTCATACCGTGTACATTGAGGGACTGAAACAATTTGCCGGCGGCGGTGTTTCCGTCGGACTACAATTTGAGTGTCTTCAAGGCTAGAGTGAATAGGCTCTTAATAAACTAGTGCGCTTTACCATCAACGACTGCGTCACTGTTTACCAACGTGCGGGATTGCAGTCAAGCGCTAGTTTATAATTTATAAAAAAAAAAGAATACAGGCCGATATCCTTGTTTTGCAGAACATAAATTAGTAGTAAATGAGTATTGTTAGTGAAAAAGATGAAAATCATTAAAATAGCTTCATATCGTCATATTCACCACTATGTATTGTATTAATGGATGTGACAGTAACAATTGGTCCGGTGAAACTCACAAAAGGTAAGTTGAAAGCAAGTAATGCAGAGAAGAAACACATCATAACGTAAAGCGGAGCATATAATATGTAGATAACTAACACTCAACGTAATATTGGTACGAGAACGAGGCCGCTCGCTCATTCGTAGCATTTTTAACACTCTAAGTCGTAGCTGTGGTGTCCACAGCATTATTTAATGTTGTCCGAGCGCAGTCACTGCTCGTTGTCGCAGACACCACAATTTATCACATCACAACTTATCGGTAAATTGTTTCACGACATTGTGGGACTTGTGAAATTGCTCAATTCACCACTAGGTGGATCACTTTGTTTACATTATTTGCTCATGCAACAATATTATAAGAATGTCATCGTATAAATTCTGAGTATCCCCTCGTACTCAGACACAGCGTGGTCACATGCGCATCACACTTGTTACCGCCACATGTTAATAACGTTTGATTTCGCAGTTAAGTACTTCTGAATGTCTCCATCGCATAGAAAAGTTACAGAAAATTAATATCTACAGAACGCTTTACCATCACTGCAGAGAACGGCTTTGATTAGAAATAAGATTACCGATTTATTTTGTTCTTTAGTTTCACCTCCTATGCGCCAGAGTGATGAGGTGAGCCGCCCGCCTGTGAGATCGCAACCTTTCAGTAATGACTCACACTGCTGCCCGAGTCCCGCCGAGATAACGTTACACATTACGAACTTGCTAGTATCAACATACCGCAAATACATCTACAACAGTATAGGTGGGCAGCTGATCGTTAGTTTTATAAAGTAAATAACAAAATGAAGAAAGTTCTGTGCTATCGTAAACTTCACATAAAGCTTCGAGTCAGGTTACTGATGTGCTACGTATGGCCTGTCGTCATGTACGGCTGCGAAACATGGACTCTGAAAGAGGACACTACACGACGCTTGCAGGCGCCTTCAAATGCCTCGAAAGTTGAGGCCCACAATAAAGAAACGCAAAATAGATTATTTCGGCCACGTGCTCCGACACGGTTAATATGCGCTACTCCAGCTCAAGGTAAGGTAAAAGGTAGAAGGAAAAGGCGCGCTGGACGAAAGAGAAAGTCGTGGCTGTGTAACATCAGGGAGTGGACCGGCATTACTTTTCTTTTTGGCAAACTATTCCGACTCGCGGATGACAAGACCGAGTACAAGAAGCTGACGGCCAACCTTCAGGATTGAAGAGGCACAGGAAGAAAAATATTTGACCCAAATCCGTCAAAAACAATCTGATACTGGTCGCGTTGATAAAGACACAATAACATTTTAAATATACAATGGCGCCGCTTCTATTGTTCACAAACTAAACTAATTTTAAGTTATGTGCATCTTTTTCTTTTCATTTCGTTAAGAAAAGGATAGACGATAACATTTTAGTTTAATCCTGTCAAATTAAGATATTCCATACACAGTTTAGACGCGATTATAAACATGGCGACTAAAATACTTCAGCTTACGCCAGGAGTGCTCTAATTTGACAGATCTAAACTGACATTTTATCTTCCGTCCTTTTCTTAATGAAATATAAATAAAAAGATGCACTAAACTTAAATTTAATTTAGTTTGTGAACAACACAATCGGGACCGGTGTCTATTTATATTACTATGGCATCCTGTATGTACATACATACAGCACATCAAGCTACTACAATCTGACAAATTTAATTTAGTTTGTGAACAACACAATCGGGGCCGGTGTCTATTTATAATACTATGGCATCCTGTATGTACATACATACAGCACATCAAGCTACTACAATCTGACAAATTTAATTTAGTTTGTGAACAACACAATCGGGGCCGGTGTCTATTTATAATACTATGGCATCCTGTATGTACATACATACAGCACATCAAGCTACTACAATCTGACAAATTTAATTTAGTTTGTGAACAACACAATCGGGGCCGGTGTCTATTTATATTACTATGGCATCCTGTATGTACATACATACAGCACATCAAGCTACTACAATCTGACAAATTTAATTTAGTTTGTGAACAACACAATCGGGGCCGGTGTCTATTTATAATACTATGGCATCCTGTATGTACATACATACAGCACATCAAGCTACTACAATCTGACAAATTTAATTTAGTTTGTGAACAACACAATCGGGGCCGGTGTCTATTTATAATACTATGGCATCCTGTATGTACATACATACAGCACATCAAGCTACTACAATCTGACAAATTTAATTTAGTTTGTGAACAACACAATCGGGGCTGGTGTCTATTTATAATACTATGGCATCCTGTATGTACATACATACAGCACATCAAGCTACTACAATCTGACAAATTTAATTTAGTTTGTGAACAACACAATCGGGGCCGGTGTCTATTTATAATACTATGGCATCCTGTATGTACATACATACAGCACATCAAGCTACTACAATCTGACAAATTTAATTTAGTTTGTGAACAACACAATCGGGGCCGGTGTCTATTTATAATACTATGGCATCCTGTATGTACATACATACAGCACATCAAGCTACTACAATCTGACAAATTTAATTTAGTTTGTGAACAACACAATCGGGGCCGGTGTCTATTTATAATACTATGGCATCCTGTATGTACATACATACAGCACATCAAGCTACTACAATCTGACAAATTTAATTTAGTTTGTGAACAACACAATCGGGGCCGGTGTCTATTTATAATACTATGGCATCCTGTATGTATGTACATACAGCACATCAAGCTACTACAATCTGACAAATTTAATTTAGTTTGTGAACAACACAATCGGGGCCGGTGTCTATTTATAATACTATGGCATCCTGTATGTACATACATACAGCACGTCAAGCTACTACAATCTGACAAATTTAATTTAGTTTGTGAACAACACAATCGGGGCCGGTGTCTATTTATAATACTATGGCATCCTGTATGTACATACATACAGCACATCAAGCTACTACAATCTGACAAATTTAATTTAGTTTGTGAACAACACAATCGGGGCCGGTGTCTATTTATAATACTATGGCATCCTGTATGTACATACATACAGCACATCAAGCTACTACAATCTGACAAATTTAATTTAGTTTGTGAACAACACAATCGGGGCCGGTGTCTATTTATAATACTATGGCATCCTGTATGTACATACATACAGCACATCAAGCTACTACAATCTGACAAATTTAATTTAGTTTGTGAACAACACAATCGGGGCCGGTGTCTATTTATAATACTATGGCATCCTGTATGTACATACATACAGCACATCAAGCTACTACAATCTGACAAATTTAATTTAGTTTGTGAACAACACAATCGGGGCCGGTGTCTATTTATAATACTATGGCATCCTGTATGTACATACATACAGCACATCAAGCTACTACAATCTGACAAATTTAATTTAGTTTGTGAACAACACAATCGGGGCCGGTGTCTATTTATAATACTATGGCATCCTGTATGTACATACAGCACATCAAGCTACTACAATCTGACAAATTTAATTTAGTTTGTGAACAACACAATCGGGGCCGGTGTCTATTTATAATACTATGGCATCCTGTATGTATGTACATACAGCACATCAAGCTACTACAATCTGACAAATTTAATTTAGTTTGTGAACAACACAATCGGGGCCGGTGTCTATTTATAATACTATGGCATCCTGTATGTACATACAGCACATCAAGCTACTACAATCTGACAAATTTAATTTAGTTTGTGAACAACACAATCGGGGCCGGTGTCTATTTATAATACTATGGCATCCTGTATGTACATACATACAGCACATCAAGCTACTACAATCTGGGAATTTAATTTAGTTTGTGAACAACACAATCGGGGCCGGTGTCTATTTTTAATACTATGGCATCCTGTATGTACATACAGCACATCAAGCTACTACAATCTGACAAATTTAATTTAGTTTGTGAACAACACAATCGGGGCCGGTGTCTATTTATAATACTATGGCATCCTGTATGTACATACATACAGCACATCAAGCTACTACAATCTGACAAATTTAATTTAGTTTGTGAACAACACAATCGGGGCCGGTGTCTATTTATAATACTATGGCATCCTGTATGTATGTACATACAGCACATCAAGCTACTACAATCTGACAAATTTAATTTAGTTTGTGAACAACACAATCGGGGCCGGTGTCTATTTATAATACTATGGCATCCTGTATGTACATACATACAGCACATCAAGCTACTACAATCTGACAAATTTAATTTAGTTTGTGAACAACACAATCGGGGCCGGTGTCTATTTATAATACTATGGCATCCTGTATGTATGTACATACAGCACATCAAGCTACTACAATCTGACAAATTTAATTTAGTTTGTGAACAACACAATCGGGGCCGGTGTCTATTTATAATACTATGGCATCCTGTATGTATGTACATACAGCACATCAAGCTACTACAATCTGACAAATTTAATTTAGTTTGTGAACAACACAATCGGGGCCGGTGTCTATTTATAATACTATGGCATCCTGTATGTATGTACATACAGCACATCAAGCTACTACAATCTGACAAATTTAATTTAGTTTGTGAACAACACAATCGGGGCCGGTGTCTATTTATAATACTATGGCATCTTGTATGTATGTTCATACAGCACATCAAGCTACTACAATCTGACAAATTTAATTTAGTTTGTGAACAACACAATCGGGGCCGGTGTCTATTTATAATACTATGGCATCCTGTATGTATGTACATACAGCACATCAAGCTACTACAATCTGACAAATTTAATTTAGTTTGTGAACAACACAATCGGGGCCGGTGTCTATTTATAATACTATGGCATCCTGTATGTATGTACATACAGCACATCAAGCTACTACAATCTGACAAATTTAATTTAGTTTGTGAACAACACAATCGGGGCCGGTGTCTATTTATAATACTATGGCATCCTGTATGTATGTACATACAGCACATCAAGCTACTACAATCTGACAAATTTAATTTAGTTTGTTAACAACACAATCGGGGCCGGTGTCTATTTATAATACTATGGCATCCTGTATGTACATACATACAGCACATCAAGCTACTACAATCTGACAAATTTAATTTAGTTTGTGAACAACACAATCGGGGCCGGTGTCTATTTATAATACTATGGCATCCTGTATGTATGTACATACAGCAAATCAAGCTACTACAATCTGACAAATTTAATTTAGTTTGTGAACAACACAATCGGGGCCGGTGTCTATTTATAATACTATGGCATCCTGTATGTACATACATACAGCACATCAAGCTACTACAATCTGACAAATTTAATTTAGTTTGTGAACAACACAATCGGGGCCGGTGTCTATTTATAATACTATGGCATCCTGTATGTACATACAGCACATCAAGCTACTACAATCTGACAAATTTAATTTAGTTTGTGAACAACACAATCGGGGCCGGTGTCTATTTATAATACTATGGCATCCTGTATGTATGTACATACAGCACATCAAGCTACTACAATCTGACAAATTTAATTTAGTTTGTGAACAACACAATCGGGGCCGGTGTCTATTTATAATACTATGGCATCCTGTATGTACATACATACAGCACATCAAGCTACTACAATCTGACAAATTTAATTTAGTTTGTGAACAACACAATCGGGGCCGGTGTCTATTTATAATACTATGGCATCCTGTATGTATGTACATACAGCACATCAAGCTACTACAATCTGACAAATTTAATTTAGTTTGTGAACAACACAATCGGGGCCGGTGTCTATTTATAATACTATGGCATCCTGTATGTACATACATACAGCACATCAAGCTACTACAATCTGACAAATTTAATTTAGTTTGTGAACAACACAATCGGGGCCGGTGTCTATTTATAATACTATGGCATCCTGTATGTATGTACATACAGCACATCAAGCTACTACAATCTGACAAATTTAATTTAGTTTGTGAACAACACAATCGGGGCCGGTGTCTATTTATAATACTATGGCATCCTGTATGTACATACATATAGCACATCAAGCTACTACAATCTGACAAATTTAATTTAGTTTGTGAACAACACAATCGGGGCCGGTGTCTATTTATAATACTATGGCATCCTGTATGTACATACAGCACATCAAGCTACTACAATCTGACAAATTTAATTTAGTTTGTGAACAACACAATCGGGGCCGGTGTCTATTTATAATACTATGGCATCCTGTATGTACATACAGCACATCAAGCTACTACAATCTGACAAATTTAATTTAGTTTGTGAACAACACAATCGGGGCCGGTGTCTATTTATAATACTATGGCATCCTGTATGTACATACATATAGCACATCAAGCTACTACAATCTGACAAATTTAATTTAGTTTGTGAACAACACAATCGGGGCCGGTGTCTATTTATAATACTATGGCATCCTGTATGTACATACAGCACATCAAGCTACTACAATCTGACAAATTTAATTTAGTTTGTGAACAACACAATCGGGGCCGGTGTCTATTTATAATACTATGGCATCCTGTATGTACATACAGCACATCAAGCTACTACAATCTGACAAATTTAATTTAGTTTGTGAACAACACAATCGGGGCCGGTGTCTATTTATAATACTATGGCATCCTGTATGTACATACAGCACATCAAGCTACTACAATCTGACAAATTTAATTTAGTTTGTGAACAACACAATCGGGGCCGGTGTCTATTTATAATACTATGGCATCCTGTATGTATGTACATACAGCACATCAAGCTACTACAATCTGACAAATTTAATTTAGTTTGTGAACAACACAATCGGGGCCGGTGTCTATTTATAATACTATGGCATCCTGTATGTATGTACATACAGCACATCAAGCTACTACAATCTGACAAATTTAATTTAGTTTGTGAACAACACAATCGGGGCCGGTGTCTATTTATAATACTATGGCATCCTGTATGTACATACATACAGCACATCAAGCTACTACAATCTGACAAATTTAATTTAGTTTGTGAACAACACAATCGGGGCCGGTGTCTATTTATAATACTATGGCATCCTGTATGTATGTACATACAGCACATCAAGCTACTACAATCTGACAAATTTAATTTAGTTTGTGAACAACACAATCGGGGCCGGTGTCTATTTATAATACTATGGCATCCTGTATGTATGTACATACAGCACATCAAGCTACTACAATCTGACAAATTTAATTTAGTTTGTGAACAACACAATCGGGGCCGGTGTCTATTTATAATACTATGGCATCCTGTATGTACATACATACAGCACATCAAGCTACTACAATCTGACAAATTTAATTTAGTTTGTGAACAACACAATCGGGGCCGGTGTCTATTTATAATACTATGGCATCCTGTATGTACATACAGCACATCAAGCTACTACAATCTGACAAATTTAATTTAGTTTGTGAACAACACAATCGGGGCCGGTGTCTATTTATAATACTATGGCATCCTGTATGTACATACAGCACATCAAGCTACTACAATCTGACAAATTTAATTTAGTTTGTGAACAACACAATCGGGGCCGGTGTCTATTTATAATACTATGGCATCCTGTATGTATGTACATACAGCACATCAAGCTACTACAATCTGACAAATTTAATTTAGTTTGTGAACAACACAATCGGGGCCGGTGTCTATTTATAATACTATGGCATCCTGTATGTATGTACATACAGCACATCAAGCTACTACAATCTGACAAATTTAATTTAGTTTGTGAACAACACAATCGGGGCCGGTGTCTATTTATAATACTATAGGCATCCTGTATGTATGTACATACAGCACATCAAGCTACTACAATCTGACAAATTTAATTTAGTTTGTGAACAACACAATCGGGGCCGGTGTCTATTTATAATACTATGGCATCCTGTATGTACATACATACAGCACATCAAGCTACTACAATCTGACAAATTTAATTTAGTTTGTGAACAACACAATCGGGGCCGGTGTCTATTTATAATACTATGGCATCCTGTATGTATGTACATACAGCACATCAAGCTACTACAATCTGACAAATTTAATTTAGTTTGTGAACAACACAATCGGGGCCGGTGTCTATTTATAATACTATGGCATCCTGTATGTACAGTACATACAGCACATCAAGCTACTACAATCTGACAAATTTAATTTAGTTTGTGAACAACACAATCGGGGCCGGTGTCTATTTATAATACTATGGCATCCTGTATGTATGTACATACAGCACATCAAGCTACTACAATCTGACAAATTTAATTTAGTTTGTGAACAACACAATCGGGGCCGGTGTCTATTTATAATACTATGGCATCCTGTATGTATGTACATACAGCACATCAAGCTACTACAATCTGACAAATTTAATTTAGTTTGTGAACAACACAATCGGGGCCGGTGTCTATTTATAATACTATGGCATCCTGTATGTATGTACATACAGCACATCAAGCTACTACAATCTGACAAATTTAATTTAGTTTGTGAACAACACAATCGGGGCCGGTGTCTATTTATAATACTATGGCATCCTGTATGTATGTACATACAGCACATCAAGCTACTACAATCTGACAAATTTAATTTAGTTTGTGAACAACACAATCGGGGCCGGTGTCTATTTATAATACTATGGCATCCTGTATGTACATACATACAGCACATCAAGCTACTACAATCTGACAAATTTAATTTAGTTTGTGAACAACACAATCGGGGCCGGTGTCTATTTATAATACTATGGCATCCTGTATGTATGTACATACAGCACATCAAGCTACTACAATCTGACAAATTTAATTTAGTTTGTGAACAACACAATCGGGGCCGGTGTCTATTTATAATACTATGGCATCCTGTATGTATGTACATACAGCACATCAAGCTACTACAATCTGACAAATTTAATTTAGTTTGTGAACAACACAATCGGGGCCGGTGTCTATTTATAATACTATGGCATCCTGTATGTATGTACATACAGCACATCAAGCTACTACAATCTGACAAATTTAATTTAGTTTGTGAACAACACAATCGGGGCCGGTGTCTATTTATAATACTATGGCATCCTGTATGTATGTACATACAGCACATCAAGCTACTACAATCTGACAAATTTAATTTAGTTTGTGAACAACACAATCGGGGCCGGTGTCTATTTATAATACTATGGCATCCTGTATGTACATACATACAGCACATCAAGCTACTACAATCTGACAAATTTAATTTAGTTTGTGAACAACACAATCGGGGCCGGTGTCTATTTATAATACTATGGCATCCTGTATGTACATACATACAGCACATCAAGCTACTACAATCTGACAAATTTAATTTAGTTTGTGAACAACACAATCGGGGCCGGTGTCTATTTATAATACTATGGCATCCTGTATGTATGTACATACAGCACATCAAGCTACTACAATCTGACAAATTTAATTTAGTTTGTGAACAACACAATCGGGGCCGGTGTCTATTTATAATACTATGGCATCCTGTATGTATGTACATACAGCACATCAAGCTACTACAATCTGACAAATTTAATTTAGTTTGTGAACAACACAATCGGGGCCGGTGTCTATTTATAATACTATGGCATCCTGTATGTATGTACATACAGCACATCAAGCTACTACAATCTGACAAATTTAATTTAGTTTGTGAACAACACAATCGGGGCCGGTGTCTATTTATAATACTATGGCATCCTGTATGTATGTACATACAGCACATCAAGCTACTACAATCTGACAAATTTAATTTAGTTTGTGAACAACACAATCGGGGCCGGTGTCTATTTATAATACTATGGCATCCTGTATGTACATACATACAGCACATCAAGCTACTACAATCTGACAAATTTAATTTAGTTTGTGAACAACACAATCGGGGCCGGTGTCTATTTATAATACTATGGCATCCTGTATGTATGTACATACAGCACATCAAGCTACTACAATCTGACAAATTTAATTTAGTTTGTGAACAACACAATCGGGGCCGGTGTCTATTTATAATACTATGGCATCCTGTATGTACATACATACAGCACATCAAGCTACTACAATCTGACAAATTTAATTTAGTTTGTGAACAACACAATCGGGGCCGGTGTCTATTTATAATACTATGGCATCCTGTATGTATGTACATACAGCACATCAAGCTACTACAATCTGACAAATTTAATTTAGTTTGTGAACAACACAATCGGGGCCGGTGTCTATTTATAAAACTATGGCATCCTGTATGTATGTACATACAGCACATCAAGCTACTACAATCTGACAAATTTAATTTAGTTTGTGAACAACACAATCGGGGCCGGTGTCTATTTATAATACTATGGCATCCTGTATGTACATACATACAGCACATCAAGCTACTACAATCTGACAAATTTAATTTAGTTTGTGAACAACACAATCGGGGCCGGTGTCTATTTATAATACTATGGCATCCTGTATGTATGTACATACAGCACATCAAGCTACTACAATCTGACAAATTTAATTTAGTTTGTGAACAACACAATCGGGGCCGGTGTCTATTTATAATACTATGGCATCCTGTATGTACATACATACAGCACATCAAGCTACTACAATCTGACAAATTTAATTTAGTTTGTGAACAACACAATCGGGGCCGGTGTCTATTTATAATACTATGGCATCCTGTATGTACATACATACAGCACATCAAGCTACTACAATCTGACAAATTTAATTTAGTTTGTGAACAACACAATCGGGGCCGGTGTCTATTTATAATACTATGGCATCCTGTATGTACATACATACAGCACATCAAGCTACTACAATCTGACAAATTTAATTTAGTTTGTGAACAACACAATCGGGGCCGGTGTCTATTTATAATACTATGGCATCCTGTATGTACATACATACAGCACATCAAGCTACTACAATCTGACAAATTTAATTTAGTTTGTGAACAACACAATCGGGGCCGGTGTCTATTTATAATACTATGGCATCCTGTATGTACATACATACAGCACATCAAGCTACTACAATCTGACAAATTTAATTTAGTTTGTGAACAACACAATCGGGGCCGGTGTCTATTTAGAATACTATGGCATCCTGTATGTACATACATACAGCACATCAAGCTACTACAATCTGACAAATTTAATTTAGCTTGTGAACAACACAATCGGGGCCGGTGTCTATTTATAATACTATGGCATCCTGTATGTACATACAGCACATCAAGCTACTACAATCTGACAAATTTAATTTAGTTTGTGAACAACACAATCGGGGCCGGTGTCTATTTATAATACTATGGCATCCTGTATGTATGTACATACAGCACATCAAGCTACTACAATCTGACAAATTTAATTTAGTTTGTGAACAACACAATCGGGGCCGGTGTCTATTTATAATACTATGGCATCCTGTATGTACATACATACAGCACATCAAGCTACTACAATCTGACAAATTTAATTTAGTTTGTGAACAACACAATCGGGGCCGGTGTCTATTTATAATACTATGGCATCCTGTATGTATGTACATACAGCACATCAAGCTACTACAATCTGCCAAATTTAATTTAGTTTGTGAACAACACAATCGGGGCCGGTGTCTATTTATAATACTATGGCATCCTGTATGTACATACATACAGCACATCAAGCTACTACAATCTGACAAATTTAATTTAGTTTGTGAACAACACAATCGGGGCCGGTGTCTATTTATAATACTATGGCATCCTGTATGTATGTACATACAGCACATCAAGCTACTACAATCTGACAAATTTAATTTAGTTTGTGAACAACACAATCGGGGCCGGTGTCTATTTATAATACTATGGCATCCTGTATGTACATACATATAGCACATCAAGCTACTACAATCTGACAAATTTAATTTAGTTTGTGAACAACACAATCGGGGCCGGTGTCTATTTATAATACTATGGCATCCTGTATGTACATACAGCACATCAAGCTACTACAATCTGACAAATTTAATTTAGTTTGTGAACAACACAATCGGGGCCGGTGTCTATTTATAATACTATGGCATCCTGTATGTACATACATACAGCACATCAAGCTACTACAATCTGACAAATTTAATTTAGTTTGTGAACAACACAATCGGGGCCGGTGTCTATTTATAATACTATGGCATCCTGTATGTACATACATACAGCACATCAAGCTACTACAATCTGACAAATTTAATTTAGTTTGTGAACAACACAATCGGGGCCGGTGTCTATTTATAATACTATGGCATCCTGTATGTATGTACATACAGCACATCAAGCTACTACAATCTGACAAATTTAATTTAGTTTGTGAACAACACAATCGGGGCCGGTGTCTATTTATAATACTATGGCATCCTGTATGTATGTACATACAGCACATCAAGCTACTACAATCTGACAAATTTAATTTAGTTTGTGAACAACACAATCGGGGCCGGTGTCTATTTATAATACTATGGCATCCTGTATGTATGTACATACAGCACATCAAGCTACTACAATCTGACAAATTTAATTTAGTTTGTGAACAACACAATCGGGGCCGGTGTCTATTTATAATACTATGGCATCCTGTATGTACATACAGCACATCAAGCTACTACAATCTGACAAATTTAATTTAGTTTGTGAACAACACAATCGGGGCCGGTGTCTATTTATAATACTATGGCATCCTGTATGTACATACAGCACATCAAGCTACTACAATCTGACAAATTTAATTTAGTTTGTGAACAACACAATCGGGGCCGGTGTCTATTTATAATACTATGGCATCCTGTATGTACATACAGCACATCAAGCTACTACAATCTGACAAATTTAATTTAGTTTGTGAACAACACAATCGGGGCCGGTGTCTATTTATAATACTATGGCATCCTGTATGTATGTACATACAGCACATCAAGCTACTACAATCTGACAAATTTAATTTAGTTTGTGAACAACACAATCGGGGCCGGTGTCTATTTATAATACTATGGCATCCTGTATGTACATACATACAGCACATCAAGCTACTACAATCTGACAAATTTAATTTAGTTTGTGAACAACACAATCGGGGCCGGTGTCTATTTATAATACTATGGCATCCTGTATGTACATACAGCACATCAAGCTACTACAATCTGACAAATTTAATTTAGTTTGTGAACAACACAATCGGGGCCGGTGTCTATTTATAATACTATGGCATCCTGTATGTACATACAGCACATCAAGCTACTACAATCTGACAAATTTAATTTAGTTTGTGAACAACACAATCGGGGCCGGTGTCTATTTATAATACTATGGCATCCTGTATGTATGTACATACAGCACATCAAGCTACTACAATCTGACAAATTTAATTTAGTTTGTGAACAACACAATCGGGGCCGGTGTCTATTTATAATACTATGGCATCCTGTATGTACTTACATACAGCACATCAAGCTACTACAATCTGACAAATTTAATTTAGTTTGTGAACAACACAATCGGGGCCGGTGTCTATTTATAATACTATGGCATCCTGTTGTATGTACATACAGCACATCAAGCTACTACAATCTGACAAATTTAATTTAGTTTGTGAACAACACAATCGGGGCCGGTGTCTATTTATAATACTATGGCATCCTGTATGTACATACAGCACATCAAGCTACTACAATCTGACAAATTTAATTTAGTTTGTGAACAACACAATCGGGGCCGGTGTCTATTTATAATACTATGGCATCCTGTATGTACATACAGCACATCAAGCTACTACAATCTGACAAATTTAATTTAGTTTGTGAACAACACAATCGGGGCCGGTTCGTCTATTTATAATACT